>CM056050.1:105382120-105497120 GCA_029574335.1 Rana kukunoris | reverse complement strand
CTATATAAGTTTTTCACTCACTCACTCACTCACTCACTCACTCACTCACTCACTCACTCACTCACTCACTCACTCACTCATAGTAACCCAATTATTCTTTAACTTTGCAGGGAAATAAACCCACCAGGGTTTACTTCCTCTTTAACTGTGACAGGTCAGCAAAGATTTGGAGGATTAGAGACTCTTTTCCTGTTACTGTAGACAGAAGCTGTTCCTTTGTACGATAAAAATGTAACTTAGCAATTATATCCAGAGGGGGGCCCTCTGTTTTTTTGGGGGTCAAAGCTCTATGAGCTCTGTCCGATTCAAGGAATTCAACTGGAATTGCCTGTTGTAATTCCTGGAATAGTGCTAAATGTGTGGCCTGTAAATCTATCACAGATTCAGGAATACCTCTTATGCATAAATTTGAGCATCTTGCCCGGTTTCCATAATCCTCCAAGCGAGTCTGCAGCATTACATTTTCATCTTTGAGATTTTCAATCTCTACTGTATAGTTCAAAGTATAGTTTTCAATGTCATCAACATGTGTTTCATATTCTAACAAGCAATGGCCCAGATCCCTAATATCTTCAGTGAGACTAGTAGTTATGTAGTCAGATGTGCCCTTAAAGGCCCTTTGAAGCATTTTGTTCAATTTGTTTTAACATTGGGGATATATCTTCACTCTGAGAGGAATCTTCCCCACACACAGAATCCCATTTTTCTTCTTCTGAATTGAATTGTTCAGTACCTGTGTGTTTGCCTCTAAGGACCTCACAGCGCTGCATGAGGTAGCTGAGGAGAATGGCGGTGGCAGCGACATTTTAGCTATAGAATGGGCCTGTGCATTTTTGCTGTTTCTCCTCCTCATATCCCACTAAGAAAAATGTATAGCTATATTGCCGCCGCCGGCTCCCTGAACTCAATGGGTACAGGTAGGTAATATTTGTGTACGGGTGTCTTGCGAACAGCTGCTAATATAAGTCTTTACCTCCCTCTGAAAGCAGAGCTCCGTGCATGTGCTCCCTATAGATAAGGTTAGATAAGGTTTTATTGCTGCCTGTATCCCCACTGAGAAGATTTACACTCTCCAAGAATAAGAGTGAAGGGAAAATCCCAAATAGAGTAGAAATAGAGGAAAATTACAATGGGAACATTTGCTTGGGTGAAAACTGTCTAAGAGGGACTGTACTTCACATCAGAGATATTTCCTATATCTTCCTGCTTTATGTGTACAGGAAGAAAAGTGAAATATCCCCAATGGGACACAATTAAGAAAACAAACTCAACAGGGTTTTAACCATTTCCCATGCTACAAAAAAAAACAAAAAAAAAACAATTATGGCTTTAAATGTACTTTAATAATTCAAGATGTCTACTTCCTATATAAAATATTCTATATTTTGTCTTTAGAACTGTCCTCAGATATGCAATCCCCCCTTGTATAGTATTACAGTTTAGTTGGGCTATGCTATTTTATAAGTACCAATAGTGGGTTACCTGACAGCATATAGAAAATACTGGGCCAGATTCACAGAGCCCTTACTCCGGTCTATCTCGAGTTAGACCGGAGTACTTTCAAATTACGCGCGTCGTTTCATTAGTCTGAATCCTCAAACCATGATACGACGGCTTCGGGCTTCAATCCGACTGGCTTACGTCTTCGTACGCCTTCGGATCTATGCTGCAATAAATTTGCGGCCGCTGGGTGGAGTTCCCGTCGTTTTCCGCGACAGGGTATGCAAATGAGCTTTTTCCGACGATCCACGAAGTAACGATCGTCCTTCGCAATCTCTTACAGCATCTGTAGTCATCTTTTTGCCGCGTAAAGTTATTCCAGCTTTATTCCAGCTTTTATCTGGTCTAGTATTAGACAGCCCATGTTAAGTATGGCCGTCGTTCCCGCGTCGAATTTCAACGTTTTTTTTTATTTTTTACGTAAGTCGTCGGGGAATAGGAATGTACGTAAACGACGCTGCTCAAACAAAAAATGACGTAACGACGTTATTTCGCGCAATGCACGGTGGGAAATTTCTGAACGGAGCATGCGCAGTTTGATCGCCGCGGGGACGCGCCTAATTTAAATGCTTCACGCCCCCTAATCGCGTATTTCGATTCCGCCGCGAGAAATACACTACGCCGCCGTACCTTACAGGCCAAAATCTACATGAATTCGTCGTAGAGCCAGGTAAAATACGGCGGCGTAGTGTATCTCTGATACTCTGCGCCAATGTAATTGTACCTGAATCTGGCCCACTGTGTTTTCTGGATAGATAGCACAGCATACATACAATAAGCTGATATAAAGGTGTCCAGCATCAAAAAATATATGTTACAAATATTATAAGCTCTTCCATAGGCAGCATGCACTTTCTGATACTTGTGAATGATTATTGCCTTTACAGCAATAAATAAACATTATAGACTTCATACTCTAAACACTTCAGCACAGTAACACAACATACTATTTTCTGTACCGTTTCCTTATAAAATACCTATTTCAGGGCCCATGTTTCATTAAGTGACAAAAAAGAGCACAGCATCCCCAGTAATACAGCAGGGGCCAATAAAACTTGTGACTACGACTCAGGTACAGTGATTAAGTTTTCTCAGGAAAATGCTTCACCGCATAATAATAATACAATCTGGATAGCAGAAAAGCAGAGACAACAGTTTCAGGGAGCGCAATAATAAACACCATCTAATTCAATCGGACTATAATACAACAAATGCTTAGAAAAAGGTTAGCCCCATATTTCTTAGTGACTCACGCATTTATCTATTTTACGGGGCCCACAATGTATATTAATGTGCTAAAATAACGCTTGTAGCAACCTCTGACAGAATGTATTCCTAACAAAATAGTTGAAAATTATTTTTATGACATTTGTGTACTTTTTCTGTACTATAAACATTGTCTTAAATGATTTACTGTATATACTCAAGTATAAGCCGACCCGAATATATGCAGAGGCACCTAATTTTACCACAAAAAACTGGGAAAACGTATTGACTCGAGTATAAGCCTAGGGTGTTCATGTACATTCCTCACTGTGTCCATGCCACACTGTGTCCATGCCTCACTGTTCCCATGCCTCACTGTGCCCATGCCACACTGTGTCCATGCCTCACTGTGTCCATGCCTCACTGTGTCCATGCCTCACTGTGTCCATGCCTCACTGTGTCCATGCCTCACTGTGTCAATGCCTCACTGTTCCCATGCCTCACTGTGCCCATGCCTCACTGTGTCCATGCCTCACTGTGTCCATGACTAGACTGATGTTTAACATGGGAGTCTATGGAAGGGGTGCCCAGCTTTGAAAAATCGATGCTCCCCAGCCATAGGTCCCCCAGACAACAAACTTTGCACACTTGTAGGGGAGAAATGTCCAGAGGACCTACGACCGGCCAGTACTGGATCTCCAAAATCACTGGAGAAATGACCGTTTATCCATGGGAGTCTATAGAAGGAGTGCCCAGCTTTGAAAATCAGTGCTCCCCGGTCGTAGGTTGCCCGGACAACAAACTGTGCACACTTGTAAAGGAAAAGTGGGGCTACCGGTACCGGGTCCCCAAAGTCCTGGAGATCAGACACAAAAAGGTGACTCGAGTATAAGCCGAGTATAAGCCGAGGGGGGCATTTTCAGCACAAAAAAATGTGCTAAAAAACTCGGCTTATACTCGAGTATATACGGTACATGTTATTACTTCAACTACAGATCTAAAAAGTAACCCCCTCAATGGGAAAGAAAACCTCTCTCACCGGAACGTGCAGGCTGATGTTGTCCAAAGGTGGATCCATGGCTGTAGGGGAGCACTGAGAATAATGGTGGGCAGCAGTCACTTTCTGTCTTTTTTAACACTGTTTTATTTTCTCCAGATTAACATGGAGAGAGGATAATGCTTTAGATACCTCCAGCGAAACATTTTTCAGACTCCATACCCACGCCTACTGTCACAAGAGTGCAAGAGAATGTGAACCATGTTGTATGGCAAAATAAAGAACCATCAGGCAAATACCACTAACACTGTTTTCTGAGCTCAACAGCCAGGCAGTGGGTCCCTACATGGATCTTCTCCAAAGGAGTGTCAGGGACAGTGGCGGATGGTGCTCAAAATTTTTTGGGGGGCGAAAAAACAAACTAAAAAAATTCTGAAAAAAAACCATCAAACTCAGCCACTTTGCCCATCAAACACAGCCACTTTGCCCATCAAACGCAGCCACTGTGCCCATCAAATATTGCCACTGTGCCCATCAAACGCTGCCACTGTGCCCATCAAACGCAGCCACTGTGCCCATCAAACGCAGCCATTGTGCCCATTAAATGCTGCTACTGTGCCCATCAAACTCTGCCACTGTGCTCCAAATGTTGCCACTGTGCCCATCAAATGTAGCCACTTTGCTCATCAAAGGCAGCCACTATGCCCCAAATGCTACCAATGTGCCCCAAATTCTGCCACTGTGCCCCAAGTGCTGCCAATGTGCCCCAAGTGCTGCCATTGTTCCCCAAGTGCTGCCATTGTGCCCCAAGTGATGCCACTGTACACCAAATTCTGCCACTGTACCCCAAATGCTGCCACTGTTCCCCAAGTGCTGCCTCTGTGCCCCAAGTGCTGCCTCTGTACCTCAAATGTGCCCCAAACAATCTATCTATGGTAATTAGAGAGGTCATAGGAGAGGGGGTGGGGCTCCTGCACCCTTTATGGACGCACCGCCACTGGTCAGGAAGAAGAAGTATCCTCTGGGGGCCAGACTCATTCCCCCCTCTAACAGACTTCTTCCCTTGACTCTCCGCTTCCTTCCTTAAAGCGGATGGCCGCTGAAAAAAAATATTAAAAGCCAGCAGCTACAAATAATGCAGCTGCTAACTTTTAATATTAGGACACTTACCTGTCCTGGAGTCCAACGCCCTCCGCAGCAGAGGACGAGCGATCGCTCGTCTCTGCTGCTCCCCCCTCCATCCACGGTGAGGGAACCAGGAAGTGAAGAGCTCTGGCGTCACTGCCCAGTTCTTTACAGCGCATACGCAAATCGCGCTACGCCTGCCTATTGGCTCCCGCTGTGTACTGGGAGCCGAGTGTTCCCAGCACACAATGAGGGGGGCGACAGGAGGTGACATCATGCCCGCAAACTGCCCGAGACTGTGTGGCCATAAGTGGGTGCAAATACCTGTCTTTAGACAGGTATCTGCACCCCCTCCCTCCTGAAAGGTGTCAAATGTGACACCGGAGGGGGGTGTTCCGATCAGCGGGAGTTCCACTTTAGGGTGGAGCTCCACTGTAAGGATGATGTGCTAGGCCCAATAAAAACTCAGACCAGCACATTTAACTGCACGCACCTACCCTGGCTGTGGCTAACCAGGATTTATCAAGCCACTCCCTAAATATTTGTATCCTCCCCCAGCATGCATTATTGGCAATAAAGCTCCTAGTTGTTGGCCAGGAGGGTATAAATATTTATAACTTAGCATTGCTGCAACTCCTCTGTTTATTGCCAAATGTGACACCTACTGACAGAAGCCAGGAGCAACAGCAACACTGAACTTAGGGGAAAGCCAAGTGAAATACTACAAGTTATCTTGGGCAGATTGCCACCCAATAAAGCGCCCCATAATGCACTGTGAGTTTGCAGTGCATTAAAGGCTGCTGATCGGCCAAAGCATGTAACTGACCTGTATACTTTGGCCAATCACAGCACAATGTGTTGCGAGAGCCATGATTGGCCAAAGGCAGGGTTAAATACAGGGTTAAATTATGTCAGTACAACAGTTATAATTGTTTTTTTATTTATTTTTTTGCGGTGGACGTAGCAGCACTAACAATATTTAGGGTAAAATTGCTGTCTCCCCTGCTGCGTTGCAGGTGTTTATCTTTCTGTATCAGCAGTGGTTCCCTTTCTAAAAGTGCACTTGGAAGTGTAGTCGTAAATCTGAAGGGCAGATCTGAAATGAGGGGAAGCTCTGCTGATTTTATTATTCAATCATGTGCAAGCTAAAATGCTATTGCACTGGCTCCTTGTCCACCGCTACTCGTTCCATAGCCCCAACATCAATCCGGACAGCGGGTACATCAAATGGGGGCCTTAGGCATCAGATTGAACCTTACAGCAGTTACCAAAATATCTGGCCGAGCAGTAGACTGGACAGCAAACTTTGGGTCATCTGGTTGGGCAGCAGGCTCTGGGTCCTCTGGCTGGGCAGCATGCTCCGAGTCCTCTGGCTGGGCAGCAGGCTTTGGGTCATCTGACTGGGCAGCGAGTATGGCATGTTAAATTTTAAAAGCTGACCTCACAGGTTTGCTAATGTGACAGAACACCGCTGCTTTTAAAATTCAACATGTAAACAGTCCGTTGCATTTCCAAATACTGTATTTAACCATATCAGCATCTCCCCGCAGGGATGTAGTCCCAAGGGAGGGGGCGAGCACACCGACTAACCCCCAGCCAGAAGAGCTTGGATGATAGGGGCAAGCTTACTGAGGAGAGACAGGAAGTGAGAAATTCAGACAAAGAAAAAAAACATTTAGAAAGGAAATCAAAGGAAAGGGTAAGTGAACCAAAAATGCACTAGCTTAAAGGAACCTATTTAGAAAATAAAAAACAAACCTTTACAGCCCCTTTAAAAATAACTGTGAACTGCAAAACACAGTTGGTTCTCGCTGTATTATTACAATGGAGGAGTGGGGGGTGTAGCAAGATGGCAGCAACTTCCGATGGTTTGTCATATCTGACAGAACACCGGAATGAACAATGCAAGTCTATGGAGCATAGCTTTCGAACATGCTGGGACTTGCCATCCCACATTGATAACTTGAAACAGTTTGTCTTTACTTTTTATTTCTCAGGAAAGGGAGCTTTATGCCAGCCCCCCTCCCCCCTACTCAGCTACATAGACATGAATGGACTGCCTGCATGCAGCCAATGCTGTATCCTGGCCTAGGCCAACAAGGCCCAGGCAAAATTCCTTTACAAACATGTTATTACTAATAACATTTTAAAATATGCATTATTTGTAAAGGAATTTTGTAGTGCAGTTATACAGTATAGTGTACAGTATATGGCAGGCCCAGCAAATGCAATATTGTGTACAATTATTAATATCATCATTAGTGATGAGCGGAATACGCCATATTCGATTTCGCGATATTTCGCGAATATTTTGAAGAATATTCGCGAATATCGAATATTCGTGATATTTTATAAAAAAAAAAAAAAATTGCGAAATTTCGCCACTGCGAAATTTCGCTATTTTTATTTTTTTATAAAATATCACGAATATTCGATATTTACGAATATTCGCTATATTTTATAAAAAAAAAAAATAGCAAAATTTTGCATATGCGAAAGCGAAAATGATTGCGAAATTTCGCTATTTTTTTTGGATAAATATCAAATATTTGTGATATTTTATAAATAAAAAAAAAAAATTGAGAAATTTCGCTAGTGCGAATGCGAAATTGATTGCAAAATTTGAAAAAATACGAATATTCGAAATAGCGAATATTTGCCGCGATATTCAAGTTATTCGCGAATACTCGAATATGCAATATTCGTAGCGAATATTCGCAATGCGAATATTCGTGAGCAACACTAATCATCATCACACTTCACCTGCCCAGGCAGCAATACTGTACAATATAGATTCCGTCTGCACTGCAGAAGTGTCACTCACACTGAATCTATATTGTACAGTATTGCTGCCTGAGCAGGTGAAGTGTGATGATGCTGGGCCTGCCTGGGCATGTGGAGCGGTCCGGTGGAGTGTCCTGTCACCTGTCCCCCCCCCCCCCGGCCCCCCCACTCCCAATTCGATGCTGCTCGCCTCGGCTCCTCACCTGTACAGGGCCACGGCCCATGGTCGGTCGGTCGGTGCACTGCTGGCGCGGTGAGTGTCCCCGGAGTCTGGACCGTTGGTGGTGGAGTGGAGCCTCCGCGCCGGCCGGGGGAGATGTCGGCGGCTGAGGTGACGGTGAGGAGGTGAGCCAGACTCACTCCCTCCCGACCCGTCACACTACACTGCTGCGGGCGGGAGACTTCAAGCGCGTGCATGCGCCAGCGTCACGACGTCATCGACACATGACCCGGAGCTGGCCTGTGACCCAATCACAGGCCAGCTCCATCCTGCCCTGACAGAGAGTCTGCCCGGACTGCCCCCCCCGCGCTTAATGTAACTCGGTAACGCCGCCAATGTAATGGCAACGGCGTTGCCGATGGGGTAATAGTAATCAGGTAGATTACTAGTTACCCCTTGGAGGGCAATCGTTACGTAACGGCGTTTATTTAAACGCCGTTACTTACAACACTGTCTATCTATCTATCTATCTATCTATCTATCTATCTATCTATCTATCTGAAAAGACACTGTGGGCCAGATTCAGGTAGTCCAGAGCATCTTTGCTCTGGAGTAACGCTTCTCATTTGCGTTGCGCTGCAGAAATTTTAGGAGCAAGTGCTGTCATTCACGAAGCACTTGCTCCTAAAGTTGCGGCAGCGCATCGCAAATGAGCCGGCGGAATTCAAATTGGGCGGGTACGGGGCGTGTAGTATGCTAACTAAGCGCGATCCCGCCGCCAACGTACTGCGCATGCGTCGAGTGTCAAAACATCCCCGTGCGCATGCTCCAAAATCTGTGAATGAACGTCAATGACGTCACATTCCCATTCATGACCGTTTTACGCAAGCGACGTTTTTTTTTTTTTCCCGACGCGATGACGACGCCTATACCTAACATAGGATACTCCAACCCCATGTAGTTATATCTATGCGCCGCGTATCCCGTTCGGAAACGTCGTATCGTCATTGCGTCGCGCCAGAATTCGATCGTGAATTGCCGATTTCCGCTCATTAACATATTTTTTGAGCGTAAATCGGCGGGAACGCCCCCGGCGCCATTTTTAAGTTGAAGTAACGATGCAATGGCGAAACTCAGTTACGCTGCTCGCATCGGAACTTCAACCCGGCGTTTCTTGTTTTCTGGTTACAGAAAACAGAAACGCCGGCTCAAAGTCACAGTTAGGCTGGCGGATCACTCGATCCGCCAGCCTAACTGTTCGTGAATCTGGCCCTGTGTCTCTATCTATCTCTCTCTCTCTGTCTGTCTGACTTCTCTCTCTGAAAGCCGGAACACACTACACGAGGCCTTTTATAGTGTGGGGCGTGTGCTAAAGCCCTGAGCCCTAATTGGCCAAAGCACCCAGGCTTTGGCCAATTAGGTCTCTTCGTTTTTTGGGCGCTGTGATTGGCCAAGCATGCGGGGTCATGGTGCATGCTTGGCCAATCATCAGCGCGCAACGCCGCAGTGAATTATGGGCCGTTGCGCGTCATTCGAATTTGGAGCGAACGACCCGTTTTGTTAGTTTTCGACGAACGATCCAACAGCCGATGTTCGATGCGAACATGTGTTTGCATCGAACGCAAAGCTCATCCCTACCACACACTAATTCTTTCTTCTCTCCTTGCCCACTTTTATTAAATGAAAGTTCACAAAACACATTGGTTTCCCACCCAGGGTTATTCAGCATTTCTTTGTATAGGCAAAACTAAATACTCCCCCAACCTGCTGGCTTCCATTTGAAGCACCATTGCTCTGGCCTGAAGCTGAGGCCTTTGTCTGTTCCTCTGGACAGTATTTAAAACTGTTGTGAACATGCGTACCAACACTAGCTGCTGCTCTGCAGTCAAGCACCTGGAGAGAACGGAGTCTCCTGTCTCCCAGGAAGAGCCCTGAAGTCTACTAAGCCCCAATGCCATAAGATAAACAAAAAAGTCAGTGCTACTACCCATACATTACATGGAAAGCAACGCTCTCGGTCCTCAATCCACAGTCGCTGGCTGAGTAGAGTAATGAGAAAAAGATGAGCCACACTCTGGTCGTGGCTCTTAAAAATATGTAGTATTTATTAACAGGCCACAGTGGACAAACACAAAAAGAAATGGTTGGCGTGTTACAGCCTATAAGGCCTTAGTCATAACCCTTTGTCTGTGGTGTCTGGTGCTTAAAATGTTTGAGGGGGGTGCAAACAAACTGGAAAAAAAACATCAATTGGAGCCACTGTGCCCATCAAATGCAGCTACTGTGCCATTAAACGCAGCTACTGTGCCCATCAATTTCCCTGCCTCTATGCCCATGAAGCGCAGCCACTGTGCCCAACAAACGCAGGCACTATGCCATCTGTGCCCATCAAATGCAGCCACTGTGCCCATCAAACGCAGCCACTGTACCCATAAATTGCCACCACTGTGCCATCAAATGCAGCTATTGTACCCATCAATTGCTGCCAGTGTGCCCATCAATTGCTGCCAGTGTGCCCATCAATTGCTGCTACTGTGCCCATCAATTGCTGCCAGTGTGTCCGTCAATTGCTGCCAGTGTGCCCATCAACTGCTGCTACTGTGCCCATCAATTGCTGCCAGTGTGCCCATCAATTGCCGCTACAGTGCCCCATCAAATGCTGCCAGTGTGCCCATCAAATTTTGCCAGTGTGTCCGTCAATTGCTGCCAGTGCGTCCGTCAATTGCTGCCAGTGTGCCCATCAATTGCTGCTACTGTGCCCATCAATTGTTGCTAGTGTGCCCATCAATTGCCGCTATTGTGCCCCATCAAATGCTGATAGCGTGTCCATCAATTGCCGCTACTGTGCCCCATCAAATGCTACCAGTGTGACCATCAATTGCCGCTACTGTGCCCCATCAAATGCTGCCTGGCACTTACCTGTCTCGCATCGGGTCAGGTAAGAAACTTGCAGCAGCTGTACACAAAGTGCTATTCAAGATAATAATAAATTACAACGCTCGTAACCGTGCAAAAAACTAACAAAACAAATAAAGTCATCAAAATAATGTGCAAATATGTTCTAAAAATATTTTATTGAAAGTGCTCTTATGCTAAAAATATATGTGTAAGGCCGCGTACACACGATCGAATCTATCTGCTGGAAACGGTCTGCCGTGTTTACGGGCGGACAGACAGATTTTGCCAGCAGACAGATTTTGCCAGCATGCTTTAAAATCTGTCTGCTGGTAACCCGTCCGTCCGACATGTCTGCTGGTTAGTACGCTAACCAGCAGACATATCTGCCTGCACATGCGTCGAATGGATTCAATGCATGCGCGGAAGTGTTTTACTTCCTGGTGCGGTGACGTGGCGGCGTCAATGTCACTACCACGTCACCGCGTTGTCTGCGGGCTGGGATTTTGGTTTGATCGTGTGTACAGCGATCAAACCAAAATAGCCCAGCAGACAAATCCGAACAAATCGGTCTGTCAGACCGATTTGAACGGATTTATTTGGTCGTGTGTACACGGCCTAACACTTGAAACAGTTCAAAAATTGGTATCAAATTCATTAGGGCTGTTACTCATCAAAATGTTTGTGTTTGATTAATCGTTTGTTTTTTTAATCGATTAATCGACTAATTTCAATTAATTATAATGCACATACAAATCCAACTACTTTTAGCTGATCTCCTTGCAGGCTGATTCCCAGTGCTGATTCTGCTAGCTGGTCGGTAAGTAGGCTTGGTTATTCCCTGGGCATTCCCCAGGTTCTTGTTGTTATCTGCTTAAGCCTTCCATTGCTACTTACTGTGATTGCCAGCCATAGATGGGGGCGGTGGATACGTTTTGTTTCACCTGTGGTGTTTATTTTGGTCCAGCAGTGCACCAACACCTTTGCAGCCATTGTGCTATATGCTGGGTGCTTGGTGTGCTTCTGTACCTTTAAGGAGGGGTGGCTCCCCTTCAGTCCACCTGCCCCTATCTATCCATTAAAATGCATGTGCCTCCATTGTGAGGACACTCACTGTTAGTGTTAGGACCACAGAATTATGGGGTGCCTTGGCGCGGCTCTGTGGCTCACGCATGCGTTTGCAACGCACATTGTTAGACAGGTTAATTGGTTGTTCTGCTAGCTGGTCGGTAAGTAGGCTTGATTATTCCCTGGGCATTCCCCAGGTTCTTGTTGTTATCTGATTCCCAGTGCAGCTCCAACCACTGGAAAAATGGATAGCGGGACACAAAGAACACACAAAGGCAGCGCTCGATGGGAATTGCATTAAAACTTTTATAGTCTTCAAGTAGGTAACAAAATAAATATTACACTGGAGATAAAATCGATGTAGCTACTTAAACTGTAAAAATGGTGCGAGTAATACCAAACGGTACCAAAATCATTCATAAAAACATGTAGCTAAGTATGATACTGGTATAAAAATGTGTACAACGATACCACTGCTGAATCCAGATGAGGAGAGGTTAACACCAGTCCGTCGGCATGTAGATGTCCCATGAAGGGAACTATCACAACTCCCAGTGGATGGCTGTAGAATCCCAGGGTGATAGGGAAGTGTAACAGCCCTTGCATGTGGCAGATAGTAAGGTCCCCCCGGCATGCAGATATGAAGACACAGCAAAGGAGCCCTTCAGATGGACACTGCAAGCCCCACCGGTGTCTGTGACGTCACCGGATCTCCGACGGAACTCCCTGAAGTCCCGGAAGCCGGCGGAGAGGTGAGTACCAAACAAACAAATTTTAATCGATCAAAAAGATTTTGATCGATCAAAAAAATTAAAGATTAATCGATCAATTAATAGTTATTTTGCACAGCCCTAAAATTCATATATGAAAAAAACATCAAAGTAATATTATTGTATATTGCAAAAATGTCTGTGCTCCAATCCTCTGAAAAGTGCAACGTGCTCCAAACTTCCACTCTGTGGTGTGACACACTCCCCTTCTGTGTCCCCACTCACCAGATCTATTGGACTCATAGCTTTTCAGTCAAAGGGTCAAACAAGCAGAGATCCAGCAGTGACTGATGGCTTGAACAGGTCCACAAGGGATCTCCCCCAGTGAGGTTGTTTGTATATAGAAAGAAAGGGAACTGATAGTGAAGTACTGTAAAATAGATGTTTATTGCACAAAAATGTATTCTAATTACAAAACACCAAAGTAAAATAGGCATGTATGTAAATACAAGAATGCTATCCAAGAATGCCGCATCCAAGGTGTGTTCCACCAAAACTGGAAATTAGGTCATATGATTTTGACACCGGAAATTACCTCAGCATGTTTTGCCTGCCCACCAGGCGTCATCTTGCTTTTTTCCAGTTTTCTCCACTTAGAACAGACTTCCTGGAGCCCCTCAATCTGCATGTCACTCAAACCCTTATTAGACCGTGACACTGTATAGCCCTGTAGCTATAGATAACCTGGAGAAAACTGGGGAAAAAATGTGTACTTGGGTAATGCTTAATAAGCATATAAGAGTCACTTGTAGTTTCATCCAAGCTTTAAAGCAAGTAGTTCATACAAAAAATGCATAGAATAGTACATTTTACATAACTTTATAATATTTTCAGTGCTGAATTTTTGGTACAAAGGAAGCCATAGATAAAAAAATATATAAAATGCAGGCAGATGTATGCATTGTGTGTCACGACTTCAGAAAATTAAATGTTGCACAATTCATTTTAGGACCGTGTGCACTAAATAATTAGAGATTGTTATCCTGCTAATTGCTCAATATTAGGAAACTGGAAAACATAGCTCTTACCTAAGCAATTACACTGAACTTTTAAATGAATAGAGGAAAAGGAGCTCAACCAAAACACAGAAAGGGAAAACTCATTACAAATGATCAGTAAAGAATAACAATTCCATAAACTAATGGCTGTGATTTTCTTTCCCTCATTACAGTCCTTTGTACTTTTATGGCTGTATTACATACTCAATATTTAATTTAGATTTTTGTCAAATCAATATTTATAAAAAAAAAAAAAAATCATTTAGGGTAGCAGTCTATTTAAATGTAAAATTTCTAGATGTTTTAAAAATAGATGGCTTACAGAATGGAGTTCAAGGTACAGTTGAGCTGTCCATTTGAATCCCCCTGATGAAGACACGTGACAAGCTCTGTGTCGAATACGCATTGGGGAGGGGCCAGGACGGAGGAGAAGCCAGCTGAGATGCTGATCTCTCGGTGAGGTGATTTGAGGCATAACGATACACCTGTGGGATTGGGATTGTTCGTTTATCCATGCTTTGCATAGAGTGGTGTGCTGGTGGCCCCTCTTAAATGTGAGTACGATTTATAAATTGCTTCAATAAACTAGAGTTTAAATGTTATCACACCATTGAGCCTTTCTTTGCATATATACATTGAGGACATCCACAGTGAAGGGATTGGTGAATCCACTAACCCTGAACCCAGTGTTGGTTCTACTGCATATTTTGACCAAACTTAGGTGTGTGGTCAAAATTTTTGATCACGTGTGGAATAACTAGAAGTCACTGAAAATTTCCATCTGTGAAGTACAGTCGAAAGTCACTGTAGATTTAGTTTTGGAGCACTGGATATTATATCATATCTATTTGGACTGTATTATCATTTATGATATCTGCACTGGTTAGATTTAAATATTAATTTATGGTTTATATTTATGTATTATTATAAAGGTATTTTCAATTAGCACTTACATTGCAGATTGTGTATTGTGTCCTTGAGCACAGGACAATGTATCAGATCGTTTGAAGTGAATTTTGAAAATCTTCGCAATATATTCAATCATTTTATTATAGGTACAGTGGAACCTCGATTTAAGAGTAACTTGGTTTTAGAGCGTGTTGATTTGCGGGCCAATTTTTTTTTAAATTCTGACTTGGTTTGCGAGTGTTGACTCACAAGACGAGCAGAATTCAAGCTAAATAAACCTTCAGTACCTCATTTGTCCTGAGGTACAGGGGCAAGAAGCTGAGCAGAGCCGAAAATAGGCCTGCAGTACCTCATTTGGTCTGAAGTATGGGGGTGCAAGAAACAAGCCGAAGTGTCCACAGGCCTTTTCGGCCTTTTTGAAGTCAATGCAGAACAAATTATTTTAGTTTCCATTGACTTCAAAGGAAAGACTCGCTTTGATATGCGAGTACTTTGAATTATGAGCATACTCCTGGAACAGATTATGCTCGTAATCCGAGGTTCAACTGTACTTAGTGTAAAGGGTTAGCTCGGTAGCGGGGGTGTGTGACCCCCTGGATGGGTTCACTACACACTGAACTATACAGAGAGGCAGCCGAAGACGGTTGAAAACAAAGAGTTTGGTTTACTCTTCCATATTGCTGGAAACAAGTGCAAGCATCCAAACAGCATAAACAAAACAAAACATAAAATAAACCCTGGCCACTTGGGGCGTCTACCTTCACCACACAGGAACCTATCTATGGAGTCTGGCACAGCCTACTGCTGGGCACACACTGCTGGTCATACAGCAGAGAAACAATAGTCGTTTTGATTTTTATCACATAGAAAAATCAACAAACACCTCACCTCTTCAGAAGTCTTTCTCACTGCTCTTCTTAACTCAAAAAGCCTCAGGATGCAGCAATCAGTAGTCCTTAATTGCCTCATTCTAAACAGCTGAAGTTTTCCAATGCCCTAAACCTTTCTGGCTACCTCTGTAGCCGACACCTGGTAGTAATTGGTGTATTGTCTAAACAAGGCAGACATGTATCTCTCGTATGTGACAACACCCACAGATTTACCTGACTTCCTGTCACATACCCCCCCCCCCTCTTGTTTCAACCCTAGGGTTGGGACACAGGTTGCCAGGCATGCATGCACTCGAAACAAACCATCTGCATTACCCATTTTAACACCAGGGCGATGCGTTACCACAAAACTAAATTCCTGGAGGGCCAGGAACCACCTATTTATTGTCCTATTGGTCTCTTTGTTCTGTGCCATCCACTTCAATGGGACATGATCCGTCACCAGTTCAAACTGTCTACCCACGAGGTAGTACCGAAGAGAATTCAAAGCCCATTTCACCGTCAAACACTGCAGCATAGGCTCGATGAGGCCGAAGGGTCTTATCCATGGTGCGTTGAAATGTGGCGGGAGCATTCTGTATCCCAAAAGGCATCCTCCAATATTAGAAAGATCCGTCTGGAGTTACAAATGCTGTTTTTTCCCTGGCCGACTCCGAGAGAGGAATTTGCCAACAACCCTTGGTCAGGTCTAACGTCGTCATGTACCGGGCAGTGCCTAGGCGATCAATCAGTTCATCTATGCGGGGCATAGGATAGGTGTCAAACTTAGTGATTTTATTTAGGCAGCGAAAGTCATTACAAAACCGCCAACTTCCATCTGGTTTGGGCACTAAGACAATGGGACTGGACCAATTACTATTTGACTCTTCTATCACCCCCAGCTCAAGCATTTTTTTAACTTCCTGGCAAATTGCCTCTCGCCGGGCTTCTGGAATGCTATAAGGCTTCAACTTGACCTTATCCCCTGGTGTGGTGATAATGTCATGTTCAACTCTGGAGACCCAACCTGGCAGGTCTGAAAACTTCTCCCTAGTTTAAGATTTCTTTAACCTCCTGTTGCTGAGTTTTGGACAGAGTCTCCGCTATCCCAACTTCAGGGACAGCCAGGTTAAATGGAGCAGAAAATCGGATAGTCTTAGCGACCAAGGACTCTCTATCCTTCCATGGTTTCAACAAGTTCACGTGATAGAGCTGCTCAGGTTTTCGTCTTCCCGGTTGGCTAATTATATAATTCACCACCCCCATTTTCTCCAAAACTTCATAGGGACCCTGCCATTTGGCTAGAAATTTACTTTAGACCGTGGGGACCAGCACCAACACCCTATCACCAGGTACAAAGGAACGGACCTGGGCCCCACGATTGTAAATCCTTTGTTGAGCCAATTGGGCTTGGGCTAAATGTTCCTTCACAATCGGCATCACTTAGGCAATTCTATCTTGCATTTGGGCCACATGTTCAATCACACTTCGATGCAGGGAACTCTCACTCTCCCATGTTTCCCTGGCAATGTCCAGTTGGCCCCGGGGGTGCCTCTCATACAGTAGCTCAAATGGAGAGAACCATGTGGACGATTGGGGAACCTCTCTTATGGAAAACATCAGATAAGGGAGCAGATAATCCCAATTCTTTCCGTCTTTATCCACCACCTTCCTCAACATTTGTTTTAAGGTTTTATTAAACCTTTCCACTAACCCGTCTGTTTGAGGGTGATATACTGATGTACGTAATTGGGTCACTTTCAGGAGTTTACAAAGTTCTTTGGTCACCCTAGACATAAACGGGGTGGCCTGGTCAGTTAGGACTTCCTTAGGAAGACCCACACGGCTGAAAACCTGAAATAACTCTTTGGCAATGGTTTTAGCAGAGGTGTTTCGGAGAGGAATCGCTTCTGGGTAACGGGTGGCATAGTCCATTATTACCAAGATGTGCTGGTGCCCTCTAGTGGACTTCAGTAAGAGGCCAATAAAGTCCATGGCGATGATCCTCTCAAAAGGGACCTCGATAATGGGCAGGGGTACCAACGGACTGGGGAAATGTGGCATGGGTGCAGTAATCTGACACACTGGACAGGAAGAGCAATACAATTCCACTTCCTTAGTGATCCCAAGCCAATAAAACCTCTGGGTGATCCTCTCCCGGGTTTTTTCTGCTCCCATATGTCCCCCAAGAATGTGCCTATGGGCCAGTTCCAAAACCATCTTGCGGTGCGGTTTAGGCACTACCAGTTGCTCAATGGTGTCCTCTATCCTCTGTGACACTCAATATAACAGGTCCCTTTCAATAATGAAGTAAGGGAGGGCAACCCTCTCATCAGGGTTAACTAACTCCCCATCTATCTTTACAACATTCTCCCGGGCTCTTAGCAATATGGGGTCCCTCAACTGCTCAGTGATAACATTTTCTCTGTGCACCTCGAGGTCATCAAACCCTATTGGCCGCTGTTCCTCTTCTGAGGTAGCAGGCTTCTCCCTAGGGACTGGTGTTTCCCTTGCTAAGACTGAGAATGGAAACTCAGGAGAATCCTCACAGTTAGAGGATTCTGGAGTAGATGTTTCAGGCTCAGAAGAACCACCTACTGGGGAATCTGGGCAGTCCCAGAGTTCCCAGAACTTTGGGAAATCCCTTCCCACAATGGCATCATGTGGCAGTTTGGGAACTAAACCCACCTGGTGACACAAGTTACCGAGGGAGGTTTCAAAGGAAACCGTAGTCACCGGATATTCTCGAGTGTCCCCATGTACACAAACTACAGCCATTTTCCTAGGATGTAAGGTTTTTCCCACCACTAGATCACTTTTCACTAAGGTGACCAGGCTACCTGAATCCAAAAATACCACAACATCTTTACCATCTAAGGACATTCTACATAAAGGTTTCTCATTTCCCTTTACTGCAGTGCATGTGGTTGCAAAAAGGGACTGTCGTCTCTCTGTCAGAAAGTCACACTGCATGGGTTCATCACCCGCTGGGCAAACCGCTGCTACATGTCCCTCTTTCCGGCAACGGTAACAAATCAATCTTCTGGTCCTCTCCTGTGGGATGGGTCTTCCAGGCCGCTCTCGCCAAACATTAGCAGTAGTCAGGATAATTTAAAAAATAAATTGTGTATATGTGACATATACTACCGCGCTGATTGCATAAACCCAATTTTCAAAAACATATATGAATATATAACAAATTAACAAAACATCCATAAAACACCAGTGCTAACTCAAAAAAAATACATATCTTTTAGCAGTCCTATTAGTGCGTGCTGTTGCACCTATGTAAACACCAGTGCCTCAGTCCTTTAAATTTCCAATCCCAAAAGTGTCAGAAAAACGTGCTCTATGCTGTGGTAAAGATGATCTCTGTGACTGTAAACCCTTGTAGTGTCACCACCACCTCTATTCAAAAAATGCGCTCACCAGATCACAGAAAGGAAAATATAAAATCCTTATACAGCGGTTCCACACGATCTTCAATCATAGGTATCAGACCCAAATAGCTCTTTGCGTTCACCTCTTTTGGCTCCCCCAAAAGAAAAAAAGCCTCTTATGGTGTAATAAAGTTTTGACCAGTTTTTTTAAACCATGAAAGCTTTAAAATATCACACTCACATGCTCCAATGCCCGGCCGGCATTAGCTTATCCAGCGTTACTGTTTGTGCAGCGTGCGTTCCACCCCTCGTTCGTGTTGCGGTTCAGCGGGCGGAAGCTACAGCATTAGACAGTGGAGGAGGCTGGTGACACGATTCCGTATGTGTGAGAGATAATGCCCATATGCCCCTACATGTTTCGCATGCACGCATGCGTCATCAGGAAGCTTCCTAATGCTGTAGCTTCCGCCCGCTGAACCGAAACACGAACGAGGGGTGGAACGCACGCTGCACAAACAGTAACGCTGGACAAGCTAATGCCGGCCGGCATTGGAGCATGTAAGTGTGATATTTTAAAGCTTTCTTGGTTTAAATAAACTGGTCAAAACTTTATTACACCATAAGAGGCTTTTTTTCTTTTGGGGGAGCCAAAAGAGCTGAACGTAAAGAGCTATTTGGGTCTGATAACTATGATTGAAGATCGTGTGGAACCGCTGTTTAAGGATATTATATGCTGTTTTCTTTTCTGTGATCTGGTGAGCGCATTTTTTTAATAGAGGTGGTGGTGACACTACAAGGGTGTACAGCCACGAAGATCATCTTTACCACAGCATAGAGCACGTTTTTCTGACACTTTTGGGATTGGAAATTTAAAGGACTGAGGCACTGGTGTTTACATAGGTGCAACAGCACGCACTAATAGGACTGCTAAAATATTATATGTATTCTTTTGAGTTAGCACTGGTGTTTTATGGATGTTTTGTTAATTTGTTATATATTTATATATGTTTTTGAAAATTGGGTTTATGCAATCAGCACGGTAGTATATGTCACATATACACAATTTATTTTTAAACTTTTTCACTTGGCACAGGTGTTTCTAATAACTGCAGCAGATTGGAATAATTATAGGTTTCACATAAATACTTAGTTGCGCCGGTGTCACAACACACATACAGTAGTCAGGATAATACCTCTAGTTGCTCTTTGGTCCCTCTCTCCACCCCCATCCCTTGATGCATTCTTACCTATAATTGGTGAGGGTCTGGTCTTGGGGTGGAAAGTCTGTGCGTCTCTGGTGGAAGAGGACAAATTCTCTGTTGTTAGGTACATTTCGACCAGGTCTACAAGTTTGTCTGCGGTTTCCGGACCACCATGGTTCACCCATTTCTGCAGGGTTAGGAAGAGACCTAAGAAATTTGTCCATGACTACTCGCTTCAAAATTTTTGGTCCGGACAGAGTTTCTTAGCCAAATGGATGAGGTTATACATCTGCGACCGAGGTGGCTTCCTCAGCTGATAACTCCAATTGTGGACCCACTGAGCACGGACATCCAGGGTTACAACAAAATGTGACAATATTTCCTCTTTTATCCGATCATAGTTTTATGCGTCTGCAAGCTCCAAATCAAAATATGCATTTTGGGCTTCTCCAGATAATAGGGGGGCCCCTAGTCCAGCCCACTGTTCTTTAGGCCAACTAAGTCGGTATGTTACTGGCCTGACTTCCAGCCTCGGTCTGCTGTCTCTGAAGCTGTTTCACGATGGCCTCCATTTGCTGCTGGTGTCTCTGTTCCAAGCCTGCAATGCTCTCTCGGTGAGCTGCAAAGCTCTTTTGGTGAGCTGCAAGGCTCCTTGGTGAGCCTGTTGTTGAGCTGCGTGAGCCTGTTGTTGAGCTGTAAGGCTCCGCTGCAAAGCTGCAAAGCTGCATTTGTCTGCTGTTGATTTGCATTTGCTATAGCCAGCTGTTTTAGTATCTCCTCCATTTTGGGTTTACTTTAACTGCCCACATTCTCCACCATGCGTAAGGGGTTAGCTCGGTAGCGGGGGTGTGTGACCCCCTGGATGGGTTTACTACACACTGAACTATACAGAGAGGCAGCCAAAGACGGTTGAAAACAAAGAGTTTAGTTTATTCTTCCATATTGCTGGAAACAAGTGCAAGAATGCAAACAGCATAAACAAAACAAAACATAAAATAAACCCTGGCCACTTGGGGCATCTACCTTTACCACACAGGAACCTATCTATGGAGTCTGGCGCACCCTACTGCTGGGCAGACACTGCTGGTCATACAGCAGAGAAACAATAGTCTTTTTGATTTTTATCACACAGAAAAATCAACAACACCTCACCTCTTCAGAAGTCTTTTTCACTGCTCTCCTTAACTCAAAAAGCCTCAGGATGCAGCAATCAGTAGTCATCCTTTGGATAACTTATAGAGGCCTTAATTGCCCCATTCTGAACAGCTGAAGTTTTCCAACGCCCTAAACCTTTCTGGCTACCTCTGTAGCCGACACCTGGTAGTAATTGGTGTATTATCTAAACAAGGCAGAAATGTATCCCCCGTCTGTGACAATACCCACAGATTTACCTGACTTCCTGTCCTGTCACAGTAGGTACCTGTTTGTTTTAGCACTTTCACTTTGGTAACATATTGGCTGTTTAGGATTTCCAATAGAGAGAGTTATATGTAGTGGTAACACACATAGTATATTTATTGTCACTTTATCTTGATGTATTATCACTGACATCTGCACTTTTATGCATTGGCACATTTGTTAATAGTACTTATACAAGAGTATACACAGCGCAACACCGTTTATAGGATTGTGTCTGATTCTAGAAGCTAAAAAATGGAGTCAATACCTCACACATGAGGGATGTTTGTTCAGATTTTTAGTTTATTGTACTGGTAGCTCGCAAGATTTTCTATTGATTACATTTAAAAAAAAACAGCTTTCACTGCAATACTGATTCCCCACCCCTGCCCCTCAACACAATACAGCACTGGTCCAACAAGGCTGAGTGATGCTCAGTGGGGGAAAAAATGTACATTAAAGCTACTTCTTTATTTCTGCCATCTATAGGCCTATGTTCTACTGTGCCTAATGGTAAAACAGGAACCAAGCAAACCTATAGCCTATACTAATAGCAGATGTTGCCAGATACAGTGTACATAGTTGAACAAAAAAAATACTTCACATACAGAGGTAATCTCAGTCTGAACTCAATTGAAGGCACCTTTAGCTATCTACAGTATGAGGTAGCAAGAAGCTACAGTCATACTCAGAGGGCCTCTGAAAACCCTTTTATATCTAGACACAAGCTATCATGAGATATTGATAGGTTAATAGAGCATTAACCCCCCTGGCTGTGTTCCCGAGTCTGACTCGGGGTTAGATTCTCATGCTGCGATCGGTAACCCCGAGTCAGACTCGGGCTCGCCTCGCTGAATCCACAGGCAGTGTTTACTTACCTTGTTCCTGGATCCAGCGATGCATCCACGCTGTGTGAGCGAGCGGGTGCTCGCTCGATTCACACAGTGTCCCTGCGTGCCGCGGATCTCCGTTCCCTGCGACGTTACGGGTACGGAGAACGGCGCCATATTCAAAAAAGTAAACAAACACATTACATACAGTATACTGTAATCTTATAGATTACAGTACTGTATGTAAAAAATACACACCCCCCTTGTCCCTAGTGGTCTGCCCTGTGCCCTGCATGTCCTTTTATATAATAAAAACGGTTCTTTCTCCCTGCAAACTGTAGATTGCCCATAGCAACCAAAAGTGTTTCTTTATGTCAAAAATGGTTTTAGATCAGCTAAAAAAACAGCGATAATAAATTATAATCACTTGCAGAATTTAACGATAGCGATTTGTGGGGAAATTCGTCATTAAAAAAAAAAAAATAATGACAGCAACAATTCTGCAACTGAGCAAATTTCAGTGATTTTGATTTGATTACATTATTGAATAATTTTTACTATAATTATATTATTATTTTTTATAATTATTTATAATTATTTATTATATTATAATTTATATATATTTTTTTTTAAATGTCATACCCGGGATGCCTATTAGACTCGCCAAATTTCCTTGCAAATAATGGTACCGCTTTCAGCACCTAAAATCTGAAAGAATCATACCGCAAGGGAGGCAGGGGAGCAATATGGCACCTGAGGTCTTTAAACTGGAGATTGATTTTTGAATTGCGGTCATATACCTTGTGTGGTTTAAATATTGGAAGGGACATAAATTGCTTTATAATTGATAGTTAATAAAATGTAATAATTTTTTTTTTTTTAATTTCTTGTTTTATGTGTAGCACCCTCCAGTGTGTGCTACTAGTATAGAGTAGGCAAATTGTAGTCTGGCCCAGGGATAAACCTGAGTCACTGAACCTGGTTCAGGGTTATTAGAGGCCAGAGCTGGATGACTCTTCCTGGCAGCTCTCTTGTGCCCCCCCCCCCCCCCACCCTGCTTGTAGAATGGTGAAGAGGTGGAGAACATTCAAGAAAATAGTGTGCGGAAGCTGGGAGGGGTTGCTTTGAATATTTTTGGGCCCTGTCATGGGACTGAGGAGCTCATAAATAGGTCCCTGGCTAGAAATCCCAGGCCACTTGACCTGGTTATAAACAGGCTACTTATTAGTTAAGCTATATCCCTTTGAATGAAGAATTTGACTGTGCAATAGCAAGTGTCAGGGGCTGTGGATATCATATTCATTGTTTATTCGTGGTATAACTGTACTGAGTATGTGCAGAAGGGGCGAGTCATGTTCGTATCAACATGCAATTTTAACAGTATATGTAATGCTTTTCCAGGATGTTAGTTGTATTTGTTTTGTTTTCAATGCAACTTTATTTGATTTATTTAAGAAAAATGGTGTGGTAGGCAAAGTTATTATCTAGTTCAGCCAAACCCCACTTTTAAGTGCACAATAGAGTTTATTTACTATCGCTGGAGAGTGCAAAATCAGGATCACTTCTGCATAGAAACCAATGAGCTTCTAACCACAGCTTGTTCAATTAAGCCTGGTAATAAAACCTGGAAGCTCATTGCTATCTTTGCGAAGCGACCCATTTTGCACTCTCCAGCGGTGCATATGCATTTTAAAAGGGTAATCTGAATCATATTTAAAAAACACAAAGGTGAGGGGCGTGGCTAACCGCCAAGCTGAATGGAAGCCTGAATCTTCAGCTCCTGCACTGACCGGAGAACCACGCTAAAGCAGCACTGATCCACACAGCAAATATGCAGTACCAAGACCCCCACACGTCGGGTAATCAGACCGGGTCCTGCCCCAAACAAAAAGAATACCGGATGCCGAGAAAACTGACAGATTTCTTCTCAATGGCACCGGGTGGACAAATCCAAGATGGCGCCCGCGATCGTTCACCTCGCGGGGATCGGGCCTATACTGACATGCCTGATGAAGATGATGTACCCAGCCGAACACAGGAATTATCCCAGGATCCCCCTTCTCCTACTGGGCCGCTTTCTACCTCCAGCAGTCCGGCGAAAACGCAGATGCGCCTCGACACAGGAGCCCAGTACTCTGAGGTAAGGCCTGCCCTGGACAGTCTCCTCACGCTGCCGCCTACACCATCCCCCATTGCGGCCTTCCCCACTACTAACCAGCCGGTGGTGGATACGCTACTAAAGGACATGTTAATCTCACTACATAACTCCCGGCACAATGACATTTCCACTATGGTCTCAGCATTTAAATCTGAGATGGTGCACATGGGGAACAGGATGGGTCACATTGAAAGCAAGATGGGCGCCATGACAACTACAGTGAATGACCTAGTAGATGCACATGACCACGCTAGAGAGGAACAGCAGTGGGTACGGGCCAAAATGGCAGACCTTGAAGATCGATCGAGACGCAATAATGTCAAGATTTGCGGTATACCAGAAACGATCGTCCCGGCCGATCTGAACTCCTATGCTAGAAAGATGATCTCTACTTTGCTGCCTGACCTCCCGCCCATGGAAACCATCATTGACCGCATCCACCGCCTTCCAAATCCCCCTCATCTGCCAGCAGAGATCCCCCATGACACCCTGATGAGGGTCCACTTCTTTCATGCTAAAGACATGCTCCTAGCTAAAAACAGGCGCATGGAACGACTGCCGCCACCTTACTCTGAGCTGCAACTCTTTGCTGACATCTCCCAATACACCAGACAACAAAGACGCCAGCTCCAAACCATTACCAAACCACTCAACAATCACAAGATACCCTATCAATGGGGGTTCCCGACCAAGCTTATGGTAACCAAAAATGGGGTGAAACACAACATCCACACAGTGGAAGAAGGTATAAACCTGCTTAGAAAGTGGAAAATCCTGCCTGATGGTGACGCATCCTCGCAATTGCCTTCTGCAGAGAATTCTCAACCCCTCATCAAAAGCTCCCGCTTCAATGCGGGCAAGTGATCTTGGGATCAGTGCATTCACTATGCAAACTTACACATGCACTCCGGTTCGGTGCCTGCTCGTTGCAGATACAGTAGTATACAAACTTTCTCCCCCCGCCAGCACTCAGTAGTTCTACTGGTATACTACTGAACCTTGTTGTTATTTTGTTGTTCCCTCTCCTCATTGTTCTTTGTTTTTTTGCCTTTGCATAGTCCTACACTAACTGTTATCCCTCTCTCCCTCCCTGCCTTCCCAGACTCCTGGAGAGCACGATTCTACTGCACCGCAGCCTTCCTTGACAGACCAGCCTCCGTAAACCTCGGGATCCGACGAAACTACAGGATTCCCTCTTGATCCAGCTCTACTACGCACGAACTCTGAGTACTGCTCTACCTTCATAAACTACGCACCACTTTTCAAGATGCCAAAATGTATCTCGCTTAACGTAAAAGGCCTAAACCATCCGGCCAAAAGGGCCTCTATGTGGAAAACGGCACTGGACTCCCGTTGCGATGTCCTCTGTGCACAAGAGACACACTTTAAGGCTACTGCAGAACCCTTTTGTACCAACAAGAACTTTCCCAACCTCTTTAAAGCCTCTGGGCCTGATAAGAAGAATGGTGTCCTAATAGCCTTCAAAAGCATGATATCTCTTCAACTCCACAATACCCTACTTGACCCCAATGGCAGATACCTGGCGTTAGACTGCTCCCTGAATGAGGTCAGGTATACCATTGTGACGGTATACGCACCCAACAAAAGACAAATCAGCTTTTGTCCAAATTAATGAAGTTAATCAACCGCTTTAAGCAAGGCCACCTCATCATCTGCGGGGAGACTTTAATGTTGTCCCAGACAACTCCATTGATGCTTCGTCCAGAACCAGGCGCCCCTCATCGCCTATGGGAGCCTTCATTCGCTCACACGATCTGTACGATGTGTGGCAATGCCATCATACTACCAAAAAAGACTACTCTTACTTCTCGCAATGTCATAACTCTTACACCCGAATTGACTATTTTTTGGTTGACAAATGGACCCTACCCAACGTGTCAGCGTCCGAGATTTCTACCATTACGTGGTCGGACCACGCCCCAGTCACAATAACTGTCAGTGATTCCCCGTCTGCTTCAGGTACAAGGATTTGGAGAGCTAATGCAGCGCTCATACACTCACCAATCTACTCAGGATACATCTAAGACTGTTTAGAGGAATTTTTTACCCTCAATGCTGGCTCTGTTAGCGATAACTCTGTTCTTTGGAATGCCCATTAGGCGTTCATATGTGGGGTTTTCATCCAACTAGAAGCTAGAGAGAGGAGGAGGAGATCACAGCATCTGGACGCCCTCACATCCGAGATCACCTCACTAGAAATTCAAAACCAATCCCACCCTGACCTGGCCACTAAACGCAAACTAGATCTTCTTAGACAAGAACTGAGATCCCACCTATTGGACTCTTTCGAAAGGGCCCACACCCACTTCAGGGCTAAACATTACTCCACGAGTAATAAGGCAGGGAAAGCCATGGCCACTAGAATCAAAGGACATTACTCTAAAATCAAGATCACCCATCTCTACCACCCCACATCAAATCAAAAACTAATAGATCCCTCTGCCATTGCGGAAGCTTTCCGCCACTATTATACTACACTTTACAATTTAAAAGACGACTCCTCTATACAACAACCCTCCCCACACAATATTTTGTCATTCCTGGAGGAGATCAACCTCCCTAGTCTTTCTGAGAACCACCTGAAATTGTTAAATGCCTCGTTTACTCCCCAAGAAATTCTGCTTACGATATCAAAATTGCCCTCCAATAAATTCCCAGGCCCTGACGGATTTACCTGTGAGTACTACAAACAGTTTGGGAACATCCTATCACCCTTCCTCTCTAATGTGTGCAATAACGCTGCCTCGTCCTCCTCTCTCCCTCCCGAAATGTTGTCAGCCTTGATCATCACTCTGCCGAAGCCAGGCAAGGAACCCACATGCGCACAAAATTTCCGACCCATATAGCTTCTCAACCTAGATACTAAGATCTATGCTAAACTCATAGCCAATCGGCTGATTGACCTGATGCCTCTACTCATACACAACGACCAGTCGGGTTTCACAAAAGGGAGACAAACGTTCAATGCTACCCGCAGGATTCTCAACATCATCCATGGTGCTGGCTCGACACGAGCGCCTTCCCTGCTCCTATCCTTGGACGCAGAGAAGGCATTCGATAGAGTACACTGGGAATACATGGGAGCGACCCTCATTAAATTTGGACTCCAGGGACCTATATTATCAGCCATACTGGCATTGTACTCCTCCCCCTCAGCCCAGGTCTATACTTCTGAGATGCTCTCCAGACCGTTCTCTATCACTAATGGCACCCGCCAAGGCTGCCCGTTGTCCCCGCTCATATTCAACTTGGTGATGGAACCCTTAGCAGAACACGTCAGGGCCCACTCCAAAATAACAGGCTTCCGAATAGGTACTATAGATCACAAAATTAATTTATTCGTGGATGGCGTGATACTAATGCTAACCGACCCCCTCTCCTCCCTGGCTTTGGTTCAATCACTATTGCAAAGATTAAGTAATATTTCTTATTACAAGGTAAATGAGCATAAATCTCAAATTTTGGGCTTAGGATTAGATGCCATCACAAGCAACATCCTCAGAAACACATACCCGTACTCCTGGGCAGACACTAGAATAACTTACCTGGGTATCACACTTTTTAAATCAACAAAAGGTCTCGCTACACAGAACTATACTAACCTTAGACAAATGCTGATCAAGGAAACTGCTTAACTCGCTAAACACGAATTCTCATCGGTCGGTCTCCTAGCAGCATTTAAAATGATGTTACTACCCAGGCTATTGTATATCTTCCGCATACTACCTATACCTCTCTCATACTCATACCTCAACTCACTGCAATCCATTCTAACTCACTTTGTATGGCAAGGCAAAAAATCGAGGTGCAGTCATACTAAACTTATCAAACACAGGTCGGTAGGCGGGATGGGACAGGTTGATATCAGGGAATACTATCTAGCTACTATACTTTCACAGATGAAAGACTGGTTCTCTGCAACACCGACTACACTTTGGAGTAATATAAAAAACACCATGACACTGGGCCCAAACCTGTCAGAATGGCTGTTTAGCGTGGTCGCCAGAAACACCCCATAGAACCTCTACTCTCCTACCATTCAGGCCTTCCGTCAAGGCCTGGAGAATACTTCACAACACTCAATGGACAAATCACCTGACCAAGCCCATACCCGTCCCCCTTGGGACGCTAAAACTGTTATCTCCAGACCTGACCACCCCAACCTGGTTAACGGACCGTGTGACTGTTACCTCTGACCTCCGCTCCATTGCTGCTACTAACTCATTCTCGTCGGGGATTACTTTACCTATTATAGGTTACAAAAATGCCTGACAGCAAACCCTTCTTTAGAAGGCTCTCTGCCCCTAAATGTCTGGAACTACTTCCTTTCTGACACACGTAATTCTAGAGGTACCTCCATATTGTACTCCACTTTGCAGGATAAAAACATCTTCCATAAGACCAAACCCCTTAACGACTGGGAACTTGATCTTTAAAGTCACTTCTCTGATGAGCAATGGCAAAGGGCAATTAAATCTGTCTACAAATACACGTCCTGCACCTCCCTATGGGAACTCACCCAGAAAATACTAATGAGATGGTACATGACACCTCACAAGATAGCCAAATTCTGCACACACGCCTCAATTTCATGCTGGAGAGAGTGCAGTCAGCCTGGTACACTCATACATATTTTTTGGTCCTGCCCGCACATACGACAACTTTGGACAGACGTAGAGGCGATGCTACGGGAGGTCCTTCACCTTCCCGTGGCATTGTCATCTTACTTAGCTATCCTCAATTTGACTATTGAGGATCTGACTCCAAACCACCGACTCGTGACCACCCATATTTTGTTGGCAACAAGACTGTTGATTGCCAGGAAATGGAAAACGAAATATGCTCCAAGTCTCACAGAAGTAGTTAACTTAGTACAAACTCACTATACCTATGAAACTATCCTAGCTAGAGGGAAATTCACATATTCTAAGCTGCTCAACCTCTGGAATCCATGGACTCTTTGGTACACGAACAGACTCAACAAGTGATACATTTATGATATATACTAGGTTCTTTGATGGTGCCCCCCCCCCCCTGGCCCTACCCCCCTCTTCTTTTATCTTCCCCTCGCTCCCCTTCCTTGCTCTGTTCTTGACCCTACAACATATGCTTCATTACTACCACAAATTACTTCCAGTTTGGTTTATGTTCATTTATACACTACTCCTGTTGTATTGAACTGGATTGTGCGCACCATGTGTGGTGCGTGCCTATTGCACGTTTACTGTTCACTTTACGTACGTTGCCATTTATATTTTGTCTCTTACATTTTATTATTGTAATTGCATACCTGTACATTGAAAGAAATGTCAATAAAAACTATTTAAAATAAAAAATACAAAGGTGGCTGAACCAGTTTGTTTCCACAGGGCATGACCCACTCATGGTCAACCACTGAGCCACACACCAAAATTTTCTGTGACCACTGCCAGGACCTTTTCTCTGTCAACACAGAAGTATTTCAGGACTTGCAATCTAAGCAGTGCACACCGACCACTGTAAAGCTGAAATAAAGTATAAAAGCTGTCTTGGCGTATTCCCCCCCCCCAGAAGTCTAGAAATTACAGTGTATATATAATATACACAGAACATTTTTTTTATAGAGTAGGGAATAATTAGCATCCCTGTAAAATATTTTAGTCTGTGTCCCAAAAGTCCCCAAATTTGCATGAGATAAAAAGAGTATATAGTGCTCTCTGCAAGGATAGTTTTCTTCATCAGGACTTGCAGAGAGCACTATATACGCTTTTTATTGCATAAAAATTTGTGGTACCGGAGATCTTGGCAAATTCACTTAAAGGTGTCTGGAGCGCAGAGAGAGGGATCCTTCCTGTCAGCTCAGCCTGGTGATTGTATCCAACGACACAGTAACCCACACCCCAGTAGGTTAAAGCGTTTGTGACCCTATTCCTTCAGGGGTCCACTTTGGGAGGTGAGCTGCTTGTATTTCAAGTGGCGGAGGTCTGTCAGGAAAGGTTTCATCCACTGGTAATATCTATCATTTGGCGTGCAGTACTGAGGTCCACCAGGAGGTGCCTCCTGGCAGTTTGGACCTGTCAGGGGAACTTCTCCCTGCTGGTGTTATGTCATCTTTAGACCACAGTACTGGTGTCCACCAGCGGATGCATCCTGGCAGTATGGAGCAGATTTTACCTTCTGCAGCCAGGCATCACCTGAGCTTGGTAGCAGGTAATAGTATAAATACCTGGCAATTGCACACTCCTTGGTACTGTCCTCGTGCCCTGACCTGCAGCCTGTTTACCCGTTAACCTGATCCTGAACCCTGATTCCTGTATCCTGTATCCTGAACCTGTTTGGATCCTTGACCTGCAGCCTGATTACTCCCATCTTGTCCCTGTCTCTTTACTCCTGGTCCCCCATCTGCTGATCTCCTGTTTATGATCCTGGCCTGGCCTGACCTGGCTTGGCTACGATTCTGGTACTCCCTTTGCTATATATGCTGGTTGATTTACTATCACTGTTTTGGTTGTTTGGTTTGTTCACTCTGTATTGGTGGTGTATTCACATATATATGCATTTACCTTAATAAACTTACTTACTTTCCCCTTATTTATGTTTTGGGTTTCCTCTGCTGCAGTCCACACAGTTCTGGTCTTGACTGATACGTGACAAGGTCCCTCACGGAGTCACCTGCATGTTTATTACAACACTACCTTGGACAATTATAATTGGTGCTTGCGTTCTGCTACATGAATTTTATATTTTTATAGCGCTCCACTGTTCTTTTAGTATGTTATTTTATGATATTTGATCATTTGACCCTAAGTATTTCTGCCGCTTTATGTTTTATAGGGTTTAATTGCACTGATTGATTTTCATTTATATTTACTGGTTTTAGTGAGATACTTGAACAAAGTGTGTTTTGTATAAAGAGATGCCTGGAGAGCACTCTTTCTTATTACAATAACACTGGGAATGAGCCTGTGATGATAAGAACCTAGCACTGAGTGCTCATTTTGCCTTATTCTATCATTTCAACAGTAGACGCTAAAGGGCTTCTATAAACAATTCTAAAATCCTTGCAGTAGTTAATGCTCTTCATACTTATATATTTCATGGCAATGCATTACCCTATGCACATTAAGGTTTGATCAGGGCCGGCGCTACCACTAGGTGGACTAGGCGACCACCTAGGGCGCCCGGCCGCTAGTTATATTATTCCCGCACTGTGCTCCACACTCCGCTGTGTGTGTCACGGTGTCCAGCATCCCCCTGTATGCTCCGCTCTGAGATGTTTTCAGAATGAGCTGAGGCAGCAGCAGCCCCTCCCTTCTCCGCTCTCTGTCCACATTGACTGTGTGTGACATGCAGGACAGCACCCCCTGCCCCCCCCTTCTCCTGGCCGTGTGGACTGGAGCAGAAATGGAGGATGCCGCGCAATGCATCATGGATTAGTGTAGCACCTGGCGGCAGCTCCTCTGGCTTGGGGGACAGGTGGAGCCTGGAAGAGGCACCATGCCACCAACACAGATGCAGCAGGCAGGTACACAGCAGAGGTGATGTCATGTGAGTGAGGAACAGGCAGTCACCACATGGTTCACCATTCAAGTTGGTGTGGTGAGTTAGTAAAACTTTTGTACATTGTGTATGTGATGACAATAATCATTTTTAAAAGAGATTCATTTGCATTGATTGGCACTGTTGTAGCAACATTGATGGGCGCGGGTGAGGCTGTATTTGATGGGTGCGGGTGAGACCATTTGATGGGCATGGGTGAGACTGTATTTGATGGGCGTGGGTGAGGCTGTATTTGATGGGCATAGGTGACACCAGGGTTTGACAAATTTGCTTGGAATCTAGAAGCCAGCTAAAAGAGTTAGGAGCCAGAAAATGCACCCGGCCTGCCGAGTTCGCACACAGAAGCATGGCATGGAGCCAAGGGGGGCGGCAAAATTAGGTTTCGGTCTAAATTTTGGTAAAAAATCCTTGCACCAGCCCTTGATATTTTGATTATTTAGGACCCATTTACTCAAAAGTGTGTTTTGGTAACTCATCCTCTTCATTTTGAATGAGTCTACTGTATATTTTTTCGCCACAGTGCACTAAAGCCGCAGTGCACTTTTCAGGTGAGTGATGTATGTGCATTGGGTTGTCATTCAAAGTGAACAGCAATGCATATACACATCGGGTTTGTGATGCAGTTTGTACTACAATGCAATAGGTGTCCTTAACCCTTTTCCACCACCACCTCCTAGCCCTTTAATAGCTTCTAAATGCCGAAACGTGGAACTGCAGTGCAGGTCTGCGGGCACCTACTGTACTTATAAATGGTACCCTGTAACTAACTGTACTGACTGCTGTGCATTACGATAATACACAGCGAAATACATTTTACTACAATACAACCCATGTGAGGTATGGTGGAATGGTTCACAGCTATGAGCAGATGTGAACTGCCTGACAACTGTTTGCTGAACTCCTGTGGCCTTTGCAGCATCCCGATGCCAACTGGAACCCTAAGCCCTGGTGTGGGGTTGGTGCACTAGAGGAAAGCCTATTTACGGCACAGGGCTCAGAAGGAACGGCACCGGTGGAGTGGCCATTCCTTCAGAGAGCATGTCCCAGTGAGGTCACTGACTACATGTAATGTAAATATCTCCTAAACTGTACATGTTTAGGAGATATTTAGACTACCTATAGGTAAGCCCAGAGGTATATTTAGGTTTTGTGCTGCCCTAGGCCAGACTAAACTCGTGCACCCCCTAATTTAAATATGACCCACCCCTTCCTGTCACAGCCACACCCTGTGTTGTTTAAGACCCGCCCTTAAATTTTCGAGTGAGGACACTACTTCTGAGGGCCTGGGGGGGGGGGGGGGCAATGGATTCCCTTAATTTACTTAGATTTTCTCTTACTTCCTGGTTGCCTATAGAGCAGGAAGTGAAGGGAAATCTTCGCAATGGGACAGGGATGGTAAAAGTGTTGCCTATAGTTCTACTTTAAGTAGATGGTGCAGCAGAAACATATAGCACAGTGAGGAAGGTTTGTATTCCAGGGTGACAAAACAGTCAAAATTGGAAGCGCCCAACCCCCCCCCCCCTCAACGTTTGCCGAATGCCAGCTGCCCGCATACTAGAAGCAGCTAGCTTATGGGGGCGCTTATGGGGGCGCTAGACTAATTTTCCTACCAGGGTAGCGCAAGCCGACGGGGAGTCTTTTTTCCTGCTGCCCCCCTGCAAAGTGCTGCCCTAGGCCTGGGCCTTGTTGGCCTAAGCCAGGATACAGCTCTGGGTAAGCCTTATGTAGCGACCCCTTACTTTCAGTACGGACACTACGCTAAAGTTAGTAGGGGAATGGGAGAGTTATTTTTCTCCCGTTCATAATTTGTTAAAATTGATGGGCTGCTGTCATTCCAGAACTGTCCTGTAGGTTAGTCTGTGTTCCAGAGGCGCGATCCTACCCCTGGGCGACAGGTGGCGCTAGAGGGGTTCTGGCAGAGCCGATTTTCCCCAGCAGCCAATTGGAGGAGTTGAACCTTGCAGGGCATGCTGGGGAGGGTATATTTGTGACAGGGGCCATTTTTTCTGCCTTAGTCTTCTTCTCTTCGAGGGGTCCGGGTGCTCAATCCACCTTCAGGGTGCGCGCATCCATGGACCCCGTCCGCATGGCCCACCTGGCCGGAGTTGCATGCTCCATGGAGACCCATCCGGGTGTTAAGGGGGGCCCCAGTGACTTACTGGGTCCCCACCCTTACTGAGAAGATCTCAGGCTGTATGCCGTTCGGTGGCGGATCGGCTTGAGGAGAACCCGGAGGCAGGTTATCCAAAAGGGCTTGAACGAACCATCGGGGATCTGGTCACCGGGACATGACAGCTGTCAGTCAGTGACCCTTCATTGCATTTACTGGGAGGATTCGCTCAAATCTAATTTGTCCTTTGAAGTACTAGGCCTGTGGCAGAGGCCCGAGCCAGGCCTGTAACAGAGGCCTGTTCCTCCCAGCAACTTAAAAGTGACACTTTGGCTGCCAGGCTTGTGACAAAGGTCTGTCCGGGGGCACTCCACCCACTCTGGCTAGAGTGTCAACAAACTGTATCTACTACTACTACTGAGAGCAGGATTGCTCTGTTTCATATCCAGGCCTGATACCGCACTGTTCTCTACTGCTTCATCAACCTTTTCTGTCCTGCCTCCTGTTGATGTTGGCCGTGTTGGGCCTTGAAATAAAGCATTTGAAAACCCATTTGATGACTGGACATTCGCTCACTGCTACTACCCCTAGGCACACTACAAGATAACTTAATACGCCGATCCATGGGCGTCCGCTGAAATTTTTTCAGAGGGGGGCACTTCGGCAGCGGCGATACACAGTTTAATTTTACCCTTTCTTCGACCGCTAGCGGGGGTTAAAATTGCCCCCCCCACATTAAAATGTAAAAACACCCCACTGTGCCCCCTGCATCTTTCAATATCTCTTTGTCACTACTGTGTACCCCTCTCCACAACTGCACCTCTGGACCCCTTTACATTACACAGCACCTCACAGCTCTGGACCCCTTCACATTACACAACACTGTTATACCTGAAGGGTTCCACATGTACTGGCACTTTAAGGCTGGCTCCACCCAGCAGTGATGACAAGGGTCAAGGGGTACGGTGGCCATCTTAGAGTGTGCTCATGTAGGAAGCAGATAAGATGTACTGTCCTGAGATGCATGTTGCAGTGTACAGCCTGTACTGAATAAACATCCATTGCTCCAGACCAGAGTCTTGTGTCTCTCACAACACACAGGACATCACAGTGGCGACTGCATCACTGGCCCCTTTACATTACACAGCACCCCTTTCCCTTGACTGAAACAGTACACTATATTGACAGTATATTTATTTCAGGTCTAAAAGAGGAACCTTTTGGAATGAGGGACAAATGGATTTGATTCCAGAAGAGGGACAGACACTTTAAATAAGGGACACCTAGAGGGAAGGGGAGCGCTGCAGTCACTGCTAAAATCGGCACCAGGGCCAGTTCGGCCCTGCTCCTGGCTCTCCCTGGCGATTCCGGGGGGGGGGGGGCGAAAGGACCCCCCCTGCCCTATGGAGCGGACGCCCATGCGCCGATCCCAAACAACAACGAGCGGCTCTTTCGGGGGTAGTGCTACACTTATATAGGCTTACCTATAGGTAAATGTCAGCAGAGGAAGTTTACTTCCTCTTTAATTAAATCAGCTGCACTAAACAATAAAACTGCATTAATAACAGAAGCCTAAGACAAGAAGCAGCATTGTTGCAAGGCCAAGGAATTGTCTACAATAGTACAGTTGTACCCATGTCTAAAAATGTCTGCTCACAGAGGTGGCCACTGTCTTTAGTGGAGTGTCAATTTATTCATCATACTCTGATCTAGACGCAGGCCCCATTAATTTTATTTTCAAAAATCCCTGGGTTCCTGGACACATCCAGGTACCTCCCTCCCTTAGCATCTCAGAGAGGCCACAGCAAATGAGGCAGAGGTAGCTGGGTAAGTGATCTGCACCAACTCAGCTCCCTCCACTGTCAGAACCAGCGTGCAGGCACCTGAGCTCTATCTACAAGCATGCAGCTTCACCAGAAGACCAAGCTACTGTGGGGAGCCCCTTTCCAATTTCTACTATAGTACTCCAAGTTCTTGGTCCTTCAATCTCTCCAGATGATCACCTGTATTGTAAAAACTACCCTGGATTTTACTGTGAGGGACGTTGTCTAAAGGATTATCTCACTATTACTGAAATAGTGTTTCTTAACATGACTCTTTGTTGTTACGGGGTCTTATAGAGATTGTAATGGGCAGCCACATGTTACCCCACTTGATTCACAGAGACATTGGTGGTTATTTACGAAAAGGCAAATGCACTTTGCACTGCAAGTGCACTTGGAAGTGCAGTCACTGTAGATCTGAGGGGGTATATCTAAAATGAGGGGAAGCTCTGCTGGTTTTACCATCCAATATGTGCCAGCTAAAATGCTGTTTTTTATTTTCCTTGTATGTACCCCTCAGATCTACAGCGACTGCACTTCCAAGTGCACTTGTAGTGCAAAGTGGATTTGCCTTTTGTAAATAACCCCCAGTGCTATGAAGAGTCCATGGTTGTGCAGATTTCTTATATTTGTTCAGCTTTCGTTATTCTACACTGCAGGGTATGCATGTTTTTTTTTCACCTTTATCTGTTTTGCATAATTGCTCCTAACTTAGCACTTGTTTAGTAAACTGCAAGCTACAGTTACAGTTACTGCCTGTTTGATCATTCAGCAGTTTACCCATCTTGTTAAATGACTATTTTCAGGAAATAATTTTTGCACAGGTGATTATAGCACTGTAGTTATGTGATAAATACTCATAGTAAATACTGTTTATGGAGGAAGTGTACCTATTTAGCTGTAATGCAGTTTATTTCGCCATTTTCAATTATGGCTGCTGTGCCCTCTGCATTTTGTAATGAGGTCTTCAGATGTGAAACGCCTACTGCAAGGATTATTTGGTCATCTCTCTTGCAGGATAGAGAGATATACTGTAGAAAATGGCATAGACAGAAGCATTTTCCAGAAATCCCTCAATAAGACATGGAATGAGGACTGTATAAAGCATAGTGAAAAGTGTGGGGCCCCTATCTGCTGTTTGCCAATGTCCAAGTATGCACAGCATTTTTGCACATTATGGCACACTTTCCCAGCAAAATAATTACTTCAAGCACTACAATGTTTATGTATCCCTCTTGACAGGCTGGATAGGATGACATTACTTTAAAGCATTGACTAAGAAGGTTCTTTGTCCCAAAGCAGAATTGTGCAGAGACTATATACTGAGTTCCTTATGTGCAGCTCGGGTACACGTACAGAAGAGGTGCCAACATACAGGTAGAAGCATCTATGACAGTAAACAAACACATTTTTGGTTATTCAGAGAATTGGATGCATCAGAATCTATGAATGAAAAAGTAACGAATAGTAACAAATTTAGTTGAAATCTGTTCAAATTAGTTTTATTTGTTTTCTAACAAATTCCAACTTTTCAGAACGATTCGAATTCTGATGTTTTTAGGCAAAACTATGGGTGAAGCCACACCCTTGGCTGAGAAGCAACCCCACACATGAATGGTCTCAGGATGATTTACTGTTGGTATGATACAGGACTGATGGTGGTGCTTACCTTTTCTTTTTTGAACAAGGTTTTTTCCGCATGCCCCAAACAATCAGAAAGTGGGTTTATCAGCGAAAATGACTACCCCAGTGCTCAGCAGTCTAATCCCTGTATCTTTTGAAGAATATTAGTCTGTCCCTTATGTTTTTCCTGGAGAGAAGTGGCTTCTTTGCTGCCATTCTTGACACCAGAGCATCTTCCAAAAGTCTTCACCCCACTGTACAGGGGGTCCCTGAGTTACGAACGACTCCTATTTACGAATGGCCCCAAATGCTGGCCACTTCTACTCCACGCTGGTCCTGGATGCCTTTCGAGCACCTCCGGACACATCCCACACGGCCATACTACGCCCCAGTTAACATAACAAGCGCCCGGAACATCCCACATCCATGCACAGGAGGCAGTTACACTTACAAACAATTACGAATGCAGTGTTCCGATCGTAACTTGAGGACCCCCTGTACATGCAGATGGATTCACACCTGCCTGCTGACATTTCTGAGCAAGCTCTGTCCACTGGTGGTGCCCCAATCCCGAAGCTGAAGACCGTCCTGGCTCTAGCTGAAGTTTCTTTGGTGCCTTGAAGCCTTCTTCACAAATACAGTGGAAATGTTTTTTATTGGGTTAAGTTCATTTCCATGGCAAAGAGGGAATTTGCAATTAATTGCAATTCATCTGATCACTCTTCATAACATTCTGGAGTTTATGCAAATTGTCATCATAAAAACTGAGGCAGCAGACTTTGTGAAAATTAATATTTGTGTCATTCTCAAAACTTTTGGCCACAGCTGTAGTTACTGCTTGACTACAGCCAGTTCTAGTATAGAATGATTCATCCTGTGTATATGACCAGTGCCAATTGTCCATCAGTCAATAACCTTGCTATTACGTTGCTTAATGCTTTAAATAAATAACCAGAAAACAAAGCACAATTAAATCTGCAGTTTATAAAACACATCGATGATTCTGCTTGATTGTTTCTACCATTTCTTTCCTAAAGTTTTTGAGTTTCTTTGCTATGTTGCCAGATCGCTTCAGGCTAGATGTGTATTCCTGAAACATCATTACTTAAAGCAGCTGTTGTGCTTTTGTGGCTGACTGCTTCTCTTGTTATGTTTGTCATTCGCTTTCAACGCAACATCATCAAATGAATCCCCCTCATTCCTGTTCAGTCAATCTGTGTGACAGCAGAGGAGGACATAGTGCAATGTCAGCATGTGCCATACTTTTCCCTTTGCAAATGGCAAAGTATTCTCTTTCTAGGCAAGGAAACCTGTCTGTTGACAGTTGCTAGCGATTTGTGTGGCATCAGTAGTGATTGGAGTGGTGGCAAGTTGAGCAGTGGTAAAGGTAAGGATAGGTACTACAGGAGCACAGGCATCATAAAACTACCCCGATAATACCTTCTAACAACTTTCTTTTTGGAAGGATGGCGCCATCTTTGTTCAGCTATTACCCAGGGGGAAAGAGTTCAGCGCTATAGTATAAATAATATCAAACAGTACTAAATCATATAATAACACAACAAGCCACTCATGAACAAAAATGCTCGCTCTGAGCTTATACAAGGAATTGTGTCTACCAATACACTGGTTATGTCACAATGCAAACCATATTAGAATCCATGTGTATAAAAAATGTTCATAAAATAAATTAATAGTCCTATAATGGATGTAATGTTCCACACGATATAGATAATGTAAGGGTAGGCGAGTGACACCCTCCATGTTCCCCAATAACTTGTTGGGCGCCAAGTGTGTGCCACAAAGCAGGACCTTCCCAAGGTGGGTTCTTCTAGGCTATGCCAGGTAAAGAACAGGATCACTCATTAACACCTTGCTCACCAATGCCTGGGACCAGATGAGGGCCATGGTCATGTAAAAGTCAAAGTCTCAACTCAGAGCTGAGCCATTGGTATGTAGTGTTATATGCAGTGTTCTTCCAAATATATTGCTCCTTGTACTACACACATTGAAAAAGGTGTATGTGTTGCATTAGGATTGACATGCAGAGCCTATGCCCACTCCACCAGTCATCGTACCTCTGTTACCCCACTCCCAGTAATAGAATAGAGCCTCATTGAGCACCAAGCACAGACCTCATACATGTTCCACTTAACCCTTCTCATTCTGTAAGTGACCAGGTATTAGAACTCCATTACACTAGTCCGCTCCTGGTGACTGACAGACAGATAGGGAGGCAATAGCTGAAGAACCCAGGGAACCCCAAAGACCCTGGAGTATCAACAAAATAAAGTAGACGGGGAGGACTGTTGCGGTACACGGTAAACAGGTAAACTCAAAAGAGAGCAATAATTTCAAAGAATATACATCAATTTAATAATATAGCAACAAGAAACAAAAAAACAACAGACATAGACAATGTTTTAAAAACAATGCACATAGCGTGACAACAAACACATCACCAAAGGTGCAATCGCCACGATGGGGGGGGGGGGGGGGTTTGGGTGAAGGTTGGAGTCATGGGGCCAGATTCAGGTAGATGAGAGCATCTTTGCTCCAGAGTAACGCTTCTCATTTACGTTACTCTGAAGACCCTTTCAGCGCAAGTCCTGTAATTCACATAGCAGTTGCGCGTAAACTTGCGCCAGAGTAACGATAATGCGCTGGCGTAACCCGACGCAAGTGGAAGTGGGTGTGATCATATGTAAATGATGGGCGGAGCCCAGCGCAGAGGCTTACGTTCAGCGCATCAACCACGGAGCATGCGCAGTGAGTGCGGCTCCACTCGCCCCCTTTGTGCGCATGCTCACAACTTCCGTCGGCACCACTTCACGGGAAACGTCAGCGCAATGCCTTCCGTTGGGCGTTTAAATGCGCCCGTAGAAGCGCCATTTCGGCACTAAAGTATATCCTGCTCCCCCTCCCCGCAGTGATGTTACTTTTGTTTTGAGATGGCTGCTCCCGTTCCCCGCAAACACACAGGAGAAAGCTGAACTTTAATGGCCAGGAGCTGTCAGCCGTCATCTCGGCTATGGAGACCTATGATGTCTTCCTCCATGGCTGTAAAATTTGACAGACAAGCATGGACAGAGGTGTTGTCCTGCAAGTGGGGGTGCTCAGCTAGCTCTTATCGTCGGTAACGCTGCTGTAGCTGCTCTCCTGCTGACCTGTGGCCATCTGGAGTAAAGATAAAGCAGCCTTTTGTAGAAATAACTTTGCGCCGGACGGACGAGATACGCGCGGCGCATGTAGCCAGCGTATGGTGCTAATCCGTTCGTGAATTGTGAAAAATCCCTCATTTGCATATTTGCAGGGGAAATCAATAGGCGCGACTGATGCGCCCAACGAAATTAAGCGCTGACGATACTCTGGCGTCGGAACGTTCCGCCAGTCGCAAATGACCCGTTATTGGGCGCATCTAGTTTGGTGGGTACGGGCACATAGAAACGACGGCGCATCATCACAGTTACGCGGCGCATATCGAAATACTCCAGCGCAAGTGTTCCTGAATCTGGCCCATGGTACGGAAGATCTCGACTAGTTTTGCAATGGATATCGCTTCATCAGGAGACAATCTATAGGTTGGTATATAAACATCAAACATAAGTACATTGACAAATAAAAATTAATTTGATGTAAAAAGAAACATCAGTGGAAATAAATAGGTAGACATGTAGGTTGGGGGTTGGGGGTCGTGTCTCATACCTAAGGGCAAAGTGTCCCATCAAACTCGAACGTCACAGCGACCACAGAAACGGTGGCTTACATGGAAGCCCAGAGAAAGAGTATGAAGGACACTTTATAATATATATAGGTGTCAATGATAATAAAGTAATAAATTGGTCTCGAGGGTGAAGGTAAGTGCATAAATGAAAATTGAGATGACTAGTGAACACCAAACTGGTGTAGAGGTATAAAGGAGATGGAGGGAGCCTGAATACCGATTCCTCTCATTACAGGAGAACCTGTCACCTATTTAGGTACCACGTCACGACTTGATGCTGTTCTTACTTGCAGTAACCCTTAGCATTTGATTGAAATCTAATTTATTGTTGTAGTCAAGTTCCTTAGAAAAATTTGTTAGGACCCCACATGCATAATTCCCAGTTTCCATATGTGCATCCCTGAGCCTGTTCCACGACCCCTGCCCCTGCACCAAGGTAGAAAGAACACACTCCAGGTTCTTATTATATTATAATAACCATACAGCACATACAGTACGGGGCTAACTCAGCCAGGAAATATGCATAGTTAGACAAGAAAGATGCTTCCAAGCCAACATAAAACACTTTACCTTTTTACCAGATCATTTTGACCATTACGATTAGTAAGTGGTCAAACGGCGCATAAGGTGTTAATCTGGGATTAACTGTTCTGTTGTTTCGGACTGTGGGGCCAACGAGGGTGGCGTCATCACACACGCCAAGTTTGATTGGCATCCAGGTCTTCTTTGTCTGCTTGGAGGAATGCTATTCTATGTAACATATTTTGGATTTCCGATTGAGGGCACACTACGAATTGTAAATAAATGGGTTGATAAGGTGTCACAGTATGGTTGTGCCTTTTATCCATTATTTCTGAGATATACTGTGGCAGCTCCCATCCCACATGAACAACAGAGGAGACACAGCAGCTATTGGGCAAGGTTAAAAAAGTGGGCGATGAAGCAAGCGGGCACATCTCTACACACCCAACTGGGGTGTGTGCAGGGTGCGGGTGGCATGAGATTACAAAGCTGTTGGCATCTGGCTACATATGCTTTTTCACAGTTGTGGCAAGGCTGCTGAAAAAAATTGCCTTAACATACTCTCTTCATGTCCGTTTGCCTTGGACCAGTTGGATTGGATGATCCAAGCCCCCCAATCCTAAAAAATATGAAACTTCAGGTTGCTTCTAAAACTGCTTCAAAGTAAAAGTTAACTTATATTGTGCACTTGCTGAAATTGCACTCTAACCCTTTAAAAAATAACAATATCGGCTCCAAAGGCTGTGTGCAGTAATTGAAGGCTTTAGGAAATCTGAAAAAATCGAAGTGCTGAGCTCACACCGGTATTCATTTTATTGTATCTATAAAACAGGAATCGAGCTATTTCATTTTATATTTCCTTTCTTTTCATTTCCAAACGCATCAAACAACAAATTGCATCATTTCTTCATTTAGATGATATTTTAATTGCAGGATGTATTGACTACCGAGTTGTAAAGAAAAGAAATGGATAATTCTCACTTGAATACAAATATTACAGTAATTATAATTATATGTGCATTTTTGATTCTCATGTAGCAAATTCAGAAGCAAAGAGCATCTAAGTACAAGTATTTATGTAGCTCTGATAGCAGGATTGATATGCGTGTGATTAAGCTGTATGAATGCAGGATAACATGACATTTTTATCTACTTTACATGAAAAAAAGAGTGATATAGTACAAGTACTAATTTATTAAAGCTGAACATCAGACAAACAATTAAACAGGTGAAATATATACACTATATTGGCAAAAGTATTGGGACGCCTGCCTTTACGTGCACATAAACTTTAATGGCATCCCAGTCTTAGGCCGCGTACACACGATCGGTCAAAACCGATGAAAACAGACTGAAGGTCCGTTTCATCGGTCCAAACCGATCCTGCGTGGGCCCCATCGGTCAGTTATCCTTCGGTCAAAAAAAAGAGAAATTGCTTTAAAATGTAACCGATGGACACCTAACCGATAGGTCAAAACCGATCGTTAGTATGCAAAAGCATCGGTTAAAAGGCCGCACATGCTCAGAATCAAGTCGACGCATGCTTGGAAGCATTGAACTATGTTTTTTTCAGCACGTCGTTGTGTTTTACGTCACCGCGTTCTGACACGATCGTTTTTTAACCGATGGTGTGTAGGCACATCAGACCATCAGTCAGCTTCTTCGGACGGACTGATCGTGCGTACACGGCCTTAGTCTGTAGGGTTCAATATTGAGTTGGCTAAACCTTTGCAGCTATAACAGCTTCAACTCTTCTAGGAAGGCTGTCCACAAGGTTTAGGAGTGTGTCTATGGGAATGTTTGATCATTCTTCCAGAAGCACATTTGTGAGGTCAGGCACTGATGTTGGACGAGAAGGCCTGGCTCCCAGTCTCCTCTCTAATTCATTCCAAAGGTTGTATCAGGTTGAGGTCAGGACTCTGTGCAGGCCAGTCAATTTCCTCCACCTCAAACTTGCTCATTCATGTCTTTATTGAACTCAATGGACTAAGACTTGGATGCCATTAAAGTTTATGTGTGTGTGTAAAGGCAGGTGTCCCAAAACTTTTGACAATATGGTGTATATGTGAACTGTTTTACCTGGCAGAAGATTTGTAATTCTTTCGACCAATTTTGTCATTTGTATACCCCTACTATATAACTAAAATCTTATAAAAGCTTTAATATAAAAAAATGTAATTTGAAAAGTCATTTTCAGTATTTTCAAATCAAAAGATTTAACCTAAAATAGGACCTGATAATTCTACTATGAAGGCCAGTTTTAGAGTGACACACCCAGGTCCTGTTTATACTGTGTTGGAACCCTGCCTTTCCACATAGTTATCCAATGATGCCCTTTGCTTTGCAAGTCATCTTATGTATTTGATCAAAGGAAGCTGACATAACAACAGATTTAGATATTTATACTAATTGATAATAAATTTACACTTCATAATTGTAAATATATTAGTGAAATAAATAGTGATCTTTTGATTTACTTATTTATGTATTTTTGTACTGGATACTCCAACCATATTCTCAGTCATATTGCAGGTATGGCACTTTTAAAGGGAGCCTATATATAAATAGGAGCTACCATTGTTGTTATTAATGCCCTGTACACACGATCGGAATTTTCGATGGAAAAGGTCAGATGGACTTTTTCCATTGGCTTTTCCGATCGTGTAGAGCCCCATCAGAGTTTTGTCATCGGAAATTTAGATATAGAACATGTTCTATATTTTTCCAATGGAATCCGTCAGAATTCCTATGTGATTTGGCCGGGCAAAAGCCAGATTGTGTGTATGTGGCATAATACTTCAGGGCACAGGGATGCCATCTGTTTATTTCCCCTTTTATAAATGCACTTAAATGGCCTTCTTTTACATTAAGGACTTCATAGTTGTGAGTGAGATCTTGCCTTAAAGCGGTAGTAAATCACGGGTGTTTAAAAAAATAAAAACATCAGGCAATTGCATGATGTGCTAGTATGCATCATATACTATCACATTATGAAAAATACTTACCTTCTGGGTTCACGTGCTCCGACTATGTGATTGGCTGGGACCACAATGTTTAAAGTTTAATAATTTTAACTATTATTTTTTTTGTTTACAAACGATTTTATTGTAGAAAAGGTCAAGGATCACAAGAAAAAAGAATAACGATGATGGTACAGAAATGTATACAGGTATCATTGGTGATTAACATTGTACAGAAAGAAAGGGTTGTGGTTAGTACTAATTAAACTTGAACCAGAAGTGTGGCGTCCCAGAGAGACCATTTTTTTTTATATTGGGGCATAGAATCATATAGTGTATGGTGAATTCTCTCTGAGAGTTTGATGTTTGTCAAACGATTGAGAATCTGTGGCCAGGGTACCAAAGTGGAGCGCCAATTAAAGGCTATGGCCCAATGAATGGAGGTGAGAAATGTGTGGATAAGCCTTGTGCTTGATATTGGAATATCCTGGATCGGGCAGAATAAGAGGCAGATTAGGGGTGTAAGAGGGATATTACGGCCGGCAATTTTGTCAATCACAATATTGGCCTTGTGCCAGGTGTCATTTAAATGGGGACAGTCCCAAAATATATGCAATAGCGTGCCATGGGCGGGACATCCCCTGAAGCAGAGTGGAGACAGTGAAGGGTAAAATGAATTAAGTTTAGTTGGCGTAAGATACCATCTATAGAGTAATTTAATAGCTGATTCTCTGATAGATATTGTTTTGGTACATCTGTGAAGGTTAACAAAAATGATATCCCATTGCTCCAGAGTGAATGAAGTGTTTAAATCCGATTCCCATTGTAACATGGGATGTGACTTCTCAGGCATGTTTGTTTCATTCAAGTTTTTGTATATTCTGGAGATCAAGCCCCTATCACGAGGGGAAGAGATACAGATTTGTTCAAATTGAGTGTAAGGGGGATGTAGTGTAAGTGAATAGTATTTCTGATAGAACTCTCTAATTTTTGTGTAGTTTTCAGATTCTCCAGGAGGCAGACCATATTTTGTTTGTAGGTTGGGGAAAGTGAGAAATTAGTTAAGGTGAGAGAGCGATTTTAAGTGGGTTAGGTTATATGACTTCCAAACCGTTAGTGAGTTTAAACTTTGAGATCTATCTAGAGGGGAAAAACGCGGGTCACCTAGGAATGATGCCAGGGGGGGAGTGTCAGAAGATAGATTAAACTTTGGGACCTGTCTAATCCAAAGTTGGAGTGAGTGGGTGACAATAAGGTTTAGCGTTCTTATTTTTTTTGGTGGGATGGTTTTGGACCAGAGGAGTCCTTGTAAGTTGTAAGGAAGGATAGACTCCTCCTCGAACAGGAGCCAAGGAATCTGGAGTGGAGAGGCGTACCATTGGGCTAGTTGGGTAAATCTGGCAGATAAGTAATAAAGCCACAGGTTAGGGATGCCAAGGCCACCTTTTAACCAGTTAAGGACCGCCGCATGTACATTTACGTCGGCAGAATGGCACCGACAGGCACATCAACGTATATATACGTTGGTGCCTTGAGGGGGTTCGGGGGTCCGATCGGACCCCCCCCCGTACATGCGGCGGTTCCTTTAGCTCCGGGAGCGATCCGGGATGAGGGGGCGGCTACTCGTTTTCAGCCACCCCCTCGCGATCGCTCCCAGCCAATGCGCGCGCCCGCCTGCCTCTTCCTGTGCTAAGTGTAAACACAGGAAGAGGGAAGTGCTGTGTTCCTCCTCGTGTCGGTCTTTTCGTCCGACGCTGAGGAGAGAACACATCACACAGTAAGTTGCACCAAGCATCACACTGACACAGGTACACATAGGCACACTTAACCCCTTCCTGTCACCGCCGATCGCCCCCCCCAGTCCACTGTAACATTGTGTCACTGAATGCAGTTATCATTTATTTCTGATAACTGCATTTAGTGTCAGTGTTACAGTAAAAAGTGTCAGGGCAGTTAGTCTTAGCCCCCTTTAGGTCTAGGGTAGCCCCCTACCCCCCCTAATAAAGGTTTAACCCCTTGATCACTGCCCTAGTTAACCCTTTCACCCCCTATTGCCAGTGTCACTAAGCGATCGATTTTCTGATCGCTGTATTAGTGTCACTGTTGCCGCTAGGCAGTTCGTTTTTTTTGAGGTTCGCCGCCAGGTTTATATAGCGCTAGGTACCCCCATAAATAAAGTTTTTAACCCCTGATTGCCCCTAGAGTTAACCCTTTCACCAGTGATCACCATATAAGTGTCACTGGTGACGCAGGTTAGCCAGTTAGTTATTTAGGTTTTTAGAAAGCGTTAGGTACCCCCATATATTACCATACAAAGGTTTTAACCCCCTGATTGCCCCTTAGTTAACCCTTTCACCAGTGATCACCGTATAAGTGTTACGGTTGACGCTGGTTAGTTAGTTTGCTGTTTATAGCATCAGCGCACCCGCCGTATATTACCCAATAAAGGTTTAACCCCCTGATCGCCCGGCGGGTGATTTAAATTAAATTTTAGCGCCAGTTAGGGTGTGCATCGCCCCAGGCAGTGTTCGGTTAGTGCCAGTAACGCTTACACCCACTCGCAAAGCATACACCCCCCTTAGTGGTATAGTATCTGAACAGATCTATACCTGATCTGATCAGATCTATACTAGCGTACCCAGCAGTTTAAGGTACCCAAAAACGCATTGTTAGCGGAATCAGTCCAGATACCCGCTAGCACTTGCGTTTTGCCCCTCTGCCCAGCCCAACCCACCCAAGTGCAGTATCGATCAATCACTGTCACTTCAAAAACACATCACACACAACTGCAGCGTTCGCAGAGACAGGCCTGATCCCTGCGATCGCCAACAGTTTTTTTGAAGCGTTTTCTACATTTGCCTTTCTATAGCCAGGTGCTTTTTTTACCCGTGAATCATCACCAGTCTACAACTAAATTTAGAGCCCAAAATGGCAAAGCGGATGTACACTGGTGAAGAGGCTGTTAGGATCATGTGCAGATTCGGGCTCAGAATATGATCCTGTTTACGACAGCGGCTCCATGTCAGATAGCTCGGACGACGGAGTAGTGGTCCCTGCTAAGGCCAGGCGCACCCGACCCCGTTCTAAGGTTGTTGAGGAGCAAGAACCGCAGGACCCTTGTATGGAGCAGAGAGCGAGTACTAGCGCCGCTATTCCTTTTGGTGGATTGGCAAGCACCAGCGGCCTAGTACACCCTGGTCGTTCATCCAGCACTGCAGTAACACTTGGTGACGTGGCGAGTCCCATAAGTGCAGTTCAAGCTGGCGAGGTGGCAAGCACAAGTAGTGACCCGCTGCCACCAAGAAGAAAACAAAGACAGGCCCGTCGTGCCCATAGTGCCCTTCCTGCAGAATTCGCCTATCCTGATTGGGTCCCCACCACTTCTGCAGCACCCGTACTTCCCCCATTCACTGGCAAACCCGGAATTCAGGTGGATACAGCGAATTTTATGCCACTTGATTTTTATTCGCTGTATTTCACAGAAGATCTCTATAGATCTATTGTGGACCAGACTAATTTATATGCTGGTACCTACATCGCCGCTAATCCCCAGACCCTCCTTGCCAAAGAATGGAGACCTCTTACGGTTTCCGAATTTAAGTCTTTTCTGGGCCTTACCCTCAATATGGGCATACATACATTTCCTCAATTGCGCATGTATTGGTCCACAGAGCCAATTGACCAAATGCCCATATTCTCTGTTCACATGGCCAGGAAACGATACGAGGCGATCCTGCGGTTCCTGCATTTCAGCGACAATGCACTCTGTCGTCCACGTGGAGACCCTGAATTTGACCGGCTCTACAAAATTCGGCCCCTCATAAACCATTTCAACGAACGTTATGCAGCCTTGTTTAATCCCCAGCAAGTTGTCTGCGTTGACGAGTCCCTGGTTAAATTTGCTGGCCGCTTGTCTTTCAAGCAGTTCCTTCCCAGCAAGCGTGCCAGATACGGGGTCAAGCTCTATAAGCTCTGTGACAGGGCAACAGGCTACACATGGAGCTTTAGGATTTATGAGGGCAAAGATAGTCACGTAGAGCCGGAAGGATGCCCAGATTACATGGGGAGCGCTGGCAAGATTGTCTGGGACTTGGTGTCACCCTTATTCGGAAAGGGGTACCACTTGTATGTGGACAATTATTACAGCAGCGTGCCACTTTTTAGTCACTTGTTTGATCATCAGATTGGAGCATGTGGCACCGTGCGACCTAATCGCCGGGGCTTTCCCCAGCGGCTTGTAGATGCCCGTATAAAGCTGGGGGCGAGAGCCTGCTGCAGATGTAATAATTTGCTCGTTGTGAAGTGGCGGGACAATAAGAATGTTTTCCTTCTTACCACCCTTCACGCAGACACGACAGTACAAATTCGTACGGCGACTGGTGTTGTGGAGAAACCCCTCTGTGTCCACGAATATAACCAAAATATGGGAGGGGTGGACCTCAACGACCAGTTGATGGCGCCGTATCATATTGCCCGTAAATCGAGACGCTGGTACAAAAAAGTGTCTCTACATTTATTCCAATTGACTTTGCTGAATGCTTTTGTCTTATACAAAACTTCAGGACAGAATGTATCCTTCCTCCAATTCCAGAAGGATATCATCAACGGACTCCTGTATCCAGGCGGTTCTGTACCTCACCATCTCCTACCAAATGCAGTAAGCCGACTGCATGAGAGGCATTTTATATATGCCCTCGAGAGTACCCCTACCCAACGAGCCCCCCAAAGAAGATGTCGTGTCTGTAGCAAGCGCGGATTTAGGTGTGACACCCGTTATTTTTGTCCCCGATGTCCTGACGATCCTGGTCTTTGTATTGGTAAATGTTTTGAACGCTTCCACACAATAGTGAAGTATTAGCGTAGGGCAAAACATATCACAGGCTAGGCACACGTACACAGGGTCTCCCAAGATGCCATCGCATTTTGAGAGACCCAAACCTGGAACCGAAAAGTTGAACAGTTACAGTTACAAAAAAAAGTGTAAAAAAAAAAAAAAAAAAAAAGTAAAAAGTAAAAAAACACAAAAATAATATAAAAAAAAAAAAAAAAAAAATAGTTGTCGTTTTTATTGTTCTCTCCCTCTCTATTCTCTCTCTATTGTTCTGCTCTTTTTTACTCTATTTTATTCTGCAAAGTTTTATTGTTATGTTTTTTCATGCTTGCTTTTCAGGTAAGTAATTTACTTTACTGTTTTCAGGTACGCCATTCAGCTGTTGAAAAATGTTTTATTTTTTACTATGTTTTTTTTATTGGTATTTGCTTTGCAGGTATGGTATGATCTTACTGTTATACTGTAATATTACTTTGTTTTAATGTTAACCATCATTTGCTTAGCAGGTACGCCATTCAGTTGCAGCGCGGATTTATTTAGCGTGACAGCAACAGCGTTTGCTCCCACGATATATATAAAGCTGCGACTCCAACGCTGTAGGAGGTGATTTCACCACCACAGTCCAAAAAAGAGCATATATGCCGAAGCATGGGGGCATTAGGGGCGGAGGAGCGATTTTGCTCCTAATGCCGCGTACATACGGTTGACCCACCTACGGAGGCCTTACCCGTGGAAAAGTCTGACCATGTGTACACGGCATAGAAAAGTCCGACCGTGTGTACGCGGCATAGAAAAGTCCGACCGTGTGTACGCGGCATAACTTTTTTGCGGGAGGATGCCCCCATGCTTCGGCATATATACAGGGAGTGCAGAATTATTAGGCAAATGAGTATTTTGACCACATCATCCTCTTTATGCATGTTGTCTTACTCCAAGCTGTATTGGCTCGAAAGCCTACTACCAATTAAGCATATTAGGTGATGTGCATCTCTGTAATGAGAAGGGGTGTGGGCTAATGACATCAACACCCTATATCAGGTGTGCATAATTATTGGGCAACTTCCTTTCCTTTAGCAAAATGGGTCAAAAGAAGGACTTGACAGGCTCAGAAAAGTCAAAAATAGTGAGATATCTTGCAGAGGGATGCAGCACTCTTAAAATTGCAAAGCTTCTGAAGCGTGATCATCGAACAATCAAGCGTTTCATTTAAAATAGTCAACAGGGTCGCAAGAAGCCTGTGGAAAAACCAAGGCGCAAAATAACTGCCCATGAACTGGGAAAAGTCAAGCGTGCAGCTGCCAAGATGCCACTTGCCACCAGTTTGGCCATATTTCAGAGCTGCAACATCACTGGAGTGCCCAAAAGCACAAGGTGTGCAATACTTAGAGACATGGCCAAGGTAAGAAAGGCTGAAAGACGACCACCACTGAACAAGACACACAAGCTGAAACGTCAAGACTGGGCCAAGAAATATCTCAAGACTGATTTTTCTAAGGTTTTATGGACTGATGAAATGAGAGTGAGTCTTGATGGGCCAGATGGATGGGCCGTGGCTGGATTGGTAAAGGGCAGAGAGCTCCAGTCCGACTCAGACGCCAGCAAGGTGGAGGTGGAGTACTGGTTTGGGCTGGTATCATCAAAGATGAGCTTGTGGGGCCTTTTCGGGTTGAGGATGGAGTCAAGCTCAACTCCCAGTCCTACTGCCAGTTTCTGGAAGACACCTTCTTCAAGCAGTGGTACAGGAAGAAGTCTGCATCCTTCAAGAAAAACATGATTTTCATGCAGGACAATGCTCCATCACACGCGTCCAAGTACTCCACAGCGTGGCTGGCAAGAAAGGGTATAAAAGAAGAAAAACTAATGACATGGCCTCCTTGTTCACCTGATCTGAACCCCATTGAGAACCTGTGGTCCATCATCAAATGTGAGATTTACAAGGAGGGAAAACAGTACACCTCTCTGAACAGTGTCTGGGAGGCTGCGGTTGCTGCTGCACGCAATGTTGATGGTGAACAGATCAAAACACTGACAGAATCCATGGATGGCAGGCTGCATGAGTGTCCTTGCAAAGAAAGGTGGCTATATTGGTCACTGATTTGTTTTTGTTTTGTTTTTGAATGTCAGAAATGTATATTTGTGAATGTTGAGATGTTATATTGGTTTCACTGGTAAAAATAAATAATTGAAATAGGTATATATTTGATTTTTGTTAAGTTGCCTAATAATTATGCACAGTAATAGTCACCTGCACACACAGATATCCCCCTAAAATAACTAAAACTAAAAACAAACTAAAAACTACTTCCAAAAATATTCAGCTTTGATATCAATGAGTTTTTTGGGTTCATTGAGAACATGGTTGTTGTTCAATAATAAAATTAATCCTCAAAAATACAACTTGCCTAATAATTCTGCACTCCCTGTAAATTCACTCCTCACTACCTATCACAGTTTCGAAGGCCATAAAATGTCAAAATAGCACAAAAAACAAACAAATGACCCCATTTTGGAAAGTAGACACCCCAAGGAAACTACTGAGAGGCATGTTGAGTCCATAGATTTTTTTTTTTGTCCAAAGTAATTGAATAATGACAAAAAAATAAATAAAAAATCAAAAATTTGTCACTAAATGATATATTGCTCACACATGCCATGGTTATATGTGGAGTTGCACCCTAAAATACATTCTGCTGCTTCTCCTGAGTACGGGGATACCACATGTTTGGGACTTTTTGGGAGCCTAGCTGCGTACGGGACCCCGAAAACCAAGCACCGGCTTCAGCATTTCTAAGGACGCAAATTTTTGATTTCACTCCGCACTACCTATCACAGTTTCGAAGGCCATAAAATGCCAAAATGGCACAAAACCCCCCCAAATGACCCCATTTTGGAAAGTAGACACCCCAAGCTATTTGTTGAGAGGCATATTGAGTCCATGGAATATTTTTTTTTTTGCCCCAAGTGATTGAATAATGACCAAAAAAAATAATAAAAAATAAAAATGTACAAAACATTGTCACTAAATGATATATTTCTCACACATGCCATGGTTATATGTGGAATTGCACCCCAAAATACATTCTGCTGCTTCTCCTGAGTACGGGGATACCACATGTGTGGGACTTTTTGGGAGACTAGCCGCGTATGAGACCCCGAAAACCAATCACCGCCTTCAAGATTTCTAAGGACATAAATTTTTGATTTCACTCACACAAATCTTGAAGGCAGTGCTTGGATTTCGGGGCCCCGTACGCGGCTAGGCTCCCAAAAAGTCCCACACATGTGGTATCCCTGTACTCAGGAGAAGCAGCAGAATGTATTTTGGGGTGCAATTCCACATATGCCCATGGCATGTGTGAGAAATATATCATTTAGTGACAAAGTTTTGTAATTTTTTTTTTTTGGTCATTATTCAATGACTTGGGACCAAAAAAAAAATATTCCATGGACTCAACATGCCTCTCAGCAAATAGCTTGGGGTGTCTTCTTTCCAAAATGGGGTCATTTGGGGGGGTTGTGTGCCATCTTGGCATTTTATGGCCTTCAAAACTGTGATAGGTAGTGAGAAGTGAAATCAAAAATGTATGCCCTTAGAAAGCCTGAGGCGGTGATTGGTTTTCGGGGCCCCGTACGCGGCTAGGCTCCCAAAAAGTCCCACACATGTGGTATCCCCGTACTCAGGAGAAGCAGCAGAATGTATTTTGGGGTGCAATTCCACATATGCCCATGGCATGTGTGAGAAATATATAATTTAGTGACAAAGTTTTGTAATTTTTTTTTTTGGTCATTATTCAATGACTTGGGACCAAAAAAAAAAATATTCAATGGACTCAACATGCCTCTTAGCAGTTTCCTTGGGGTGTTTACTTTCCAAAATGGGGTCATTTGGGGGGGTTTTGTGCTATTTTGGCATTTTATGGCCTTCGAAACTGTGATAGGTAGTGAGGAGTGAAATCAAAAATTTGCGCCCTTAGAAATGCTGAAGGCGGTGCTTGGTTTTTGGGGTCTCGTATGCGGCTAAGCTCCCAAAAAGTCCCAAACATGTGGTATCCCCATACTCAGGAGAAGCAGCAGAATGTATTTTGGGGTGCAATTCCACATATAACCATGGCATGTGTGAGCAATATATCATTTAGTGACAACTTTTTGTAAACATTTTTTATTTTAATTTTTTTTGTCATTATTCAATCACTTGGGACCAAAAAAAAAAATATTCAATGGACTCAACATGCCTCTCAGCAGTTTCCTTGGGGTGTCTACTTTCCAAAATGGGGTCATTTGGGGGGGTTTTGTACTGCCCTGCCATTTTAGCACCTCAAGAAATGAGATGGGCAGTCATAAAATAAAAGCTGTGTAAATTCCAGAAAATGTACCCTAGTTTGTAGACGCTATAACTTTTGCGAAAACCAATAAATATACGCTTATTGCGATTTTTTTTACTAAAGACATGTGGCTGAATACATTTTGGCCTAAATGTTTGACTAAAATTTAGTTTATTCGATATTTTTTACTTGTTGTTATAAGAAAAATCTTTTTTTTTCAAAATTTTCGGTCTTTTTCCGTTTATATCGCAAAAAATAAAAATCGCAGAGGCAATCAAATACCATCAAAAGAAAGCTCTATTTGTGGGAAGAAAAGGACGCAAATTTCGTTTCGGTAGAACATTGCATGACCGCGCAATTACCAGTTAAAGCAGCGCACTGACAAATTGTAAAAACACCTTGGGTCTTTAGCCTGCATATTGGTCCGGGTCTTAAGTGGTTAAGGGTGGTCTAAACATAAGAGAGTAACTAAATCTAGGTTTCTTGTTCTGCCAAATAAATCTGCTAGTCTCTCTTTGAAGTGAGTCTAGTGTTTTTTTGGGTAAAATAAGGGGGAGGGCTCTAAAAAAGAACAAAAGTTTGGGTAGTATCATCATCTTAATAGCGACTATTCTGCCCGAGAATGAAATCCGGTATGATGAAGGCGGGATAGTTTGCTTGGTACATAGAGTTATACAGGGGAGTAATCTGGATGCCCAAGTATCCAAACGAATCGACATGCCAATTAAATGGGAATTTATCCTTAAGGGAGGCTATTAGGGTTGAAGGGATATAAATAGGTAAAGCAGAGCACTTCGATAGATTTACTCCCAGGCCTGACAGGTCATGAAATATGTCTAGCGTTTTAGTCAGATTGGGTAGGGAGATAAGAGGGTTAGAAATAAACAGGAGAACATCATCCGCATAAAGACTCAGTTTGTATTCTTTGAAGCCTTTAGAATAACCCTTGATGTCAACATTGTTTCTGATAGCACATGCGAGGGGCTCAATTGCAAGGGCAAAGAGTAGGGGGGAGAGTGGACAACCCTGTCTAGTGCCTTTCGTCAGGGGGAAAAAGTCAGAGTTGTTGCCTGGGAGTTTGAGGCGAGTTTGGGGGTTATGATAGAGAGCCTTAAATCCATGAAGGAATTCATTCATGATACCATATTTGGGGAGTAAGATGTCGAGATATGACCAGCTTACACTGTCAAATGCTTTATGAATGTCCAGACTGAGCAAAAGTGTGGATTTGGAGTGTAAGTTGGAGTCCTGAATGATATTAGCGGTCAGTCGAATGTTATCTGTAATTTGTCTGTTAGGAATGAAGCCCGTTTGGTCAGGGTCTACTAAATCGGAGATTACAGCGGATAATCTGTCAGCTAAGATACGGCCAAATATTTTTAAGTCATTGTCAATAACCGATATTGGGCGGTAATTTTGGGGGGTGGAGTGGTCTTTATTTGGTTTGGGAAGCAGGGACATGTTAGCCAAAAGCATTTCAGGAGGGAACTGGCCACCCTGTAAAATATTATTAAATAGTTTAGTGAGGTGTGGGGCAATGGTAGAGGCATATTTTTTATAATAAGAAGAGGAAAAGCCGTTGGGGACTGGGGCTGTGGATGTCCTTAACGTACCGATGATTTTGTTTACCTCCATATCTGTACAAGGGGCATTAAGGGAATCAATTTGGTTTCTAGTAAGAGTGGGTAATGAGATGTCATTAAACCAGTCTAGGGAAGATTGTTTGGGATGTGGATGGGGCGTAGAAAGGAGATTTTTATAGAAGTCTGTGAACAGTTTCATGACCTCTTTTGGATGGGATACCATGTTACCAGCTGAGTTCCTTAGTTTGTATGTGTGTGCGGGTTTCATGGAGTGATTTAACTTTCTAGCAAACATGGTGGAATAAGAATTGCTATTGAGGAGGAATCTAGCCTTTGACCATCTGAGAGCTTTTTCAGCGTCATTAGTTAATAAAGAATCTAAGGAAGTGCGTTTCTCTTGGATCTGTTTAAGGAGATCATTAGAAGGATTTTGGTTGTGTCTGTGGTATAAGTGGTCTAACTCTTTCGTGAGGAATCTAATATCTGCAAGCTTGGCCTTATTTTTGATAAAGGCAATGTTTATCAAGTGGCCTCTCATTACCGCTTTATGTGCCATCCATATAGTTGCAGGAGACAGGTTGGGTGTTGCATTGTGCGTAAAATATTGTTCAAGGTGCGATAGGATTTGTTGATTGGTAGATGGGTCTGTGAGTAGGGAATCATTCAATCTCCAAGAGTGTGTCGTGTTGGCTAGACCTATGTGAGAAGTATCAAAGGAGACTATATTATGATCCGACCATGGACATGTATGGATATCCGCATTGGAAGAATTGGCCAGCAGGATTGGGGTGCAGAAGATGTAGTCAAGACGGGCGAAGCTTTTATGAGGATGGGAGTAGAATGTGTAAGACTTTATGCCAATGTTGTGGGCTCTCCAGGTGTCTACTAATTGGTGGTTATAGAGTGTTCTGTTCAATGATTTGGGGAAAGCCTTAGAGGAGGGGGTAACTTTGCTCCTGTCTAGAGCAGAATGAGCCGCTAAATTAAAATCACCCCCAACTAAAAGATGAGTGGAGTGATAGTTATCTAATGTTTCGAAAAATGTATTGAAAAAGCTAGACTGGGCATCATTGGGGGCGTACACAGAAGCAATAGTAATGGAGCGTCCCTTAATTGAGCCTTTCAGAATCAGATAACGACTGTCTGGGTCTTTAAAGACATTATGAACATCAAAAATCACAGAGTTCCTAACATATATAGCGACACCTCTAGATTTAGAGTTGTAGGTGGTACAATAAAATTGGTTGTAATTTTTGTCAAAAAATTTGGGGTGATTGTCCGATGCAAAGTGCGTTTCCTGCATCAAAATTAAATCTGCACCCAGCCTTTTGTAGTGGCGAAAGGCCTTCTTTCTCTTTTGGGGCGAGTTAAAGCCTTGGACATTATGGGAGATCACTCTGAGACCCATTGTATTAGTAATAAAGAACGATGGTAGTTATGACATGGTGGTGTATGGGCGCTAAGACTAATGTCTAGCATATAGTGAAATAGAAGTGGTAGTAATGTTACGATGAACAATATTGACGTTATAACTGGAAGAATACCTGCGTTGGGAAAAAAACTAGTGGTGACTGTGTCACTCTCTGAATATCCATATTTACAATACAACAATATATTCGTCAAAATATAATCTAGATGAATTCCTGTAGCCCTTTCAATGACAGGTATTATGTTGAACTCAAACGTGTGAATTATAGAGGATAAGGTAACTGAGCTATAGCGTCTAAGCGATGATTGACCACTGAAAAAATTTGAATCAGTATAGGACCACATCGTTCCGACGCGATACACTGGGTATACTAGAAACAATTTATTTAACCTTTTCAAAATTTTGTAAAAATAGAATATTTCACTGAAAATATGAAAAATATTGAAAAAAACATGGGGGTCAGGGTGAGGAGCACTACCTGACCAAAAAAAATATTTTAGTGGACAATGCCGTCCAATACTCACAAATGGGAACTCAACTGTCATGACCATGTAAAGCAGGGTCAGTAGCAGAGAAATTACTACTAGGTGTATCATGTTTTAGGAGTCCCTTGTGAGTGGGGGAACAAACTAGCAGAGGCGGAACAGAACAGCCTCAGCGAGGATACTATAAACAAAAATATATAAGTGCATGCCGTAACATATCAGACATATTATTGAAGTATAGTTCAGATAGTAAAATTTCAAGCAGTCAATCTAGTCAAACCTTAATCCGGAACTGTAATTATTTTTCCCTGAGTCTTGTGGAAGAAAGAAAAAAAAAAAAAAAGAGAGAAAAAAAAAAAAGAAAAAAAAAGGGGGGAGGGGGTTCTTTGCATGTATGTGTAAAGGCATACAGCGACTTGTTGAACATATTATCAAAATGCAAACTGGTGAACGATGTACAGTCAGTCAAACTGTCAATCAAACTAAAAATTGTTATAGCTTTTGTTTAAGTCATGCAACAATGTGAAGGGAAAGGGGGAAGAGGGAGAGTGAGAAGAGGAAAGAAAAAAAAAAAAAAAAAAAGGGGGGGGGGGAGGGGAGAAAATTTTTCCGAACAAAAAACTGGGGAAATTGTTAACTGTATGAAAACTGCTTAGTGTATAAATGTTCATGCGTCTAGGTTTCTGAATGGTTGTCGCCATCTTCTCTGGTCACGACGTGTAGCTGGGGTGGCCCAGATAGGAGAAATATGGGGAGTAGAGGGAGGTCTTGAATCAGCACTCGGATCTAAAAGGCCCAGTTTTATACGGAGATCTTTTCCCTCTGAGACGTTGTAGACCGTGTAGGTGGTACCGTTATGGGGAACCGTAAGTTTAAACGGGAATCCCCAGCGGTACCTTATATGAGCTGATTGAAGAACCAAAGTCACCTCCTTCATTTTGCGTCTCCTTTCCAGGGTAGCTTGAGAGATGTCTGGGAAAATTTGAATTTTGGCGCCATCCAATTCGATGTTGTGCATATTCCTTGATGCTCTTAAGATGTTCTCTTTTGTGATGTAATCTTTCAAACAGAGAATGATATCCCGTGGAGGTTTATCTGGGGGCGGTTTGGGACGATGTGAATTCTATCACATGCAAAAGAGGATGGAGGTGAATCAGGAAGGAGATTGTGGAACAGTTTGGAGATTGCCGGCGTCAGATCGGCAACTGACTCTGGGATTCCGCGAATCCTTAGGTTGTTCCTTCGGTTTCGGTTGTCCAAATCTTCCACTTGTGATTGTAAGTATGTGTAATTTTCGGCTAAGAGTTCAAAGTCCTTCCTGAGGTCATTATGTGCAAGTGATAGTTTGTCGTGTTTGGTTTCCAAAACGTCGGTGCGACCTCCCAGGGTTGCTATTTCTTGCGTGAGCGTGTGAGTTGTTTTTTGCAGCTCACATTGTATTTTGTCCGCAAGTTTTTCATAAATCTTAGTTAAACTAGAGTCCAAATCAGCTTTTGTGATCTGAGCGTGAGGCTCATTCCTATTTTGTGAGGCAGAAGAATTCTGTAAAGGAGTGTTAGCGGATGAGGAAAACTGAAAAGCCATTGCTTTTCTGCGACATTTTCCTCTGCTCTTTGTTGCGCAGAGAGTATGTGACCAGAGAGTGCTGATGCGCACGGCGGGTATACGCCTTCTTGCCCAACGGCATGCACGGGTGTGAACTGCAAGGGTGTATGTGGAAGATAAAGTTGATTCGGGTGCTTTTGCCTTACAGCATGAGTAAAATCCTCGCTTGATCTATGAGGTGTTTATTAATTGATGGTGAACTGCATCGCGCCACGCATGCGTCCCCACTTATTAGTGGGAGTGTCTTTCAGTGCATTATTGATCTATTATCTCGGGCAAAAGATTTGCTTTCATGCAATTAAGTGGCTGTTTGCAAAGCACAGGTCCCGGGACACTGATAGGGTAAGGATCAGGAGCTTATGAATTGATGTTACTCTAGACAGTGGGGTATAGCAAATGGGTTGCTCTTGAATGTGACACAAGCTGTAGCCCCATCCGAAGTAGTGAGGGGGGGCTCTGGTAGAAGGTGGGTACAATAAGTGTCACTAAATATGACTGTCTAGACCAGGGAACTGAACAGCTCCTGCAACAGTGTTGGTGGGGGAAGCAAGATGGCTACACCACTTATTCCAGGGAGCAGAGAGTGTAGCAATATGTCCACTCTGCAGGGGTATGGCAAGGCAGTCACAGAAAATGGCAACACTGGGCTCCCCTTAGCCTGGAAGGGTGTGTTGCTTTTGTTAAGCGGTGTGTGTAAGGGGGGAGAGGAAGTCTCTGGAGGGCCCAAGGTGTAGTGGGAAGGCTGGCTCCTACCTGAGCTCCGGTAGCACCGATCACAGCTCCTTCTCCTGAGAGGCCCCGCAGCAGTTTGTGTGCAGTCTGTGTGCCGCGCTGGCCGAGGATGTCTCCAGAAGGTCTTCCGGACCTGATCGACGCCCGCGGTGTGGATCTCGGCACTCGAGAGCGGGGGATGTGGAGGCTAAGTAGGCCTCAAGATGGCGGCCGTACTCCCGAGGATAGAGCCCGCAGCGGACCGGGCACGGGGCTAGCAGCCACCCGGGACGTCGGACACTGGAGCCCCGCTGTATCGGTGATGGCTGGTGTGGACGCCACAGGAGGATGGGCGGACAGTGGACAGCCGAAGATCGCTGTGGTTGAGTAGGCCCCAAGATGGCGGCCGCACGGACGGAGCTGGAGCCCGCAGCCGGGCCGATATCAGAGCCCTGGATGTCCAAAAAAAAGTACCGGGTAGGTCAGGAGATGTCCTAGGACATGGGTGAATGACCTGGGTAGATTTGGTGAGGAGGAAAGCTCCGGATGGCTGAGGATTATTGTGGGGATAGCAGAGCTCCACTGCAGCACGTCCTCTCTCTATCGCTTCCGGACACGCCCCCCTAATTTTAACTATTATAATAGCTTTATTTTATTTATTTTTTATACTTTGCTTCACAAGCATCGAGTTTGTGGTAAAGGGTCACTAAAGGATTTTTTTTTAGCTAAATAGCTTCCTTTACCTTACTGCAGTGCTGTTTTCATGTCCTCATTGTTTGTTTATGCTTTGATGTTGCTGTAATTCTGCTCTGATCTCCACACTTCCTGGTTGTCTGTTTCCTTATAACCACAGTGCTGGGAGCTTTCTCACTGTGGTCACTAATCAAGGAGGTGTGATTACTGTGTGTAGATCCATCTGGGTCAAAGCAGAGAGGTGAGAGTCCATCTTACACTGGTGGAGGATATTCTTTGGTGTTCCTTTTCACTTTCCACTCTGGAAATCGTTTAAGGCTGTGGATTCATTGCTTTATGGACTTCCTTGCACATGGACACTATTTTCAAATAATTTATATTTTTATAAGTATATTTATTGTCACCATTATTATTATTATTATTATTGTTTTTATTTTGAACCACACCCTTTTTTTATTTCACTTACACTTGGGACTTTTTATGAATTGTTCTTAGTGCTGGCTTGCATATATTGGTACGTTATTTATTTTTTCCAGCGCTGAATATATTCCCTTATTACTGTGTGTAAACTGAAACTGGGTTGGTGCTGAGGGGTTTTAGACAAACCATCACTGCCCTCTATTGGCTCTCTGGCTCTGTACATCAGAGAGACAGGAAATAACAGCAAAAACGAAACTAGAACTGTAGGTGCATTATATAATTGATGTTTATCTATTTTTAATCATTTTTAAAGGGAATCAGTTAACTTTTATGTCTCTATACCCTGTAAACAGTAATTTCAGCCCAAAAAAATGTTTTCCTTTAGTGACCCTTTAATTTCCCCTTATATCTGCTATATTGGTGTATCAATGTATGTTTTGAGAAGTGGGGATGGGTATTATTGTACATATTCAATTTATTGCAATTTTTTTAGGACACTTAGGCCCAGATTCAGGTACATCTGCGCATTATTGGACCGGCGTAGCGCACCGCCTTTACGTTAGACTTGCGCAATTTTGCCGCGTAATCACCCTATTCTCGTAGCTTTTGCGCAGGAAATTGAGCATGCGTAACGTTTTTTCAGAGGCGTAAGGCGGAGTAATACAAATTGGGAAGGACGTGGGCGGGTTACATTGAAATGAGCCGTGACCCCATGCAAATGAAGGGCTGGCCGGCTCGCGCATGCGCGCTTGAAGGAGACCATGGTCAGCTCCGCTGTGCGCATGCTTACAACTCGGGAGCGACGCAATCAGTGAAATTGGAAATGGACTAGGGCAACGTTGTGAACTACGCAAACAGCATAAATAGACACACACAAACGCACTTGCATTGCAAAAGTACATCCCTTTGTCCCTTCCCATTTAACCAAGTGCTTTTGTCCTGTTGTTCGTTGCAGTGTGTTTTGTAGTTGTCAGATTAGTGTTCTGTGTGATCAAGTGTTTGTTAGTAGATCTTTGAAAGTGTTTTTTGATAAGTTTTTGAGAGACTGTTTGTTTGATTGATATATTTCTGTTCGTTTGTTTTCCTGCTGTTTTTTTGCTGTTTGTTTTTGTGACTGTTTCTTGCTGAGTAGTTTTCTCTTTGTGTGTGTTCTTGCTTGATTGGTTGTGCTTGTTTTTGTGAGTGAATTTTGTTGACTGGGAGTGAGTTTTTTTGGAAGTATGACAGAGAAAAAGCGAAAGCTCAATTTTACAGTTGGGGAAAAACAAATTCTTGCCCGGGCCATTAGCGAGTATGGGCGTTTCCTCCATGGCCCAGACAGTGCCAACACCACCCCGGCCAGGAGGAGGGAGATTTTGGATAGGATCACTGAGCAGGTCAATTCAGCGGGGCAGGGAAAGACACGGACCCGGTCTGGTATTGACAAAAAAATCAATGACCTCGGGCGTCTGGTCAAACAGAAGCTGGCCAGAATGCATGCCCATGCCAGGGGCACAGGAGGGGGCCCACCATGCCGTATTAGGCTGACAGCGGAGGAGCGTGCGATGGCCCTGACCTTTCATCGGCATGAAGTTGAGGGCCTGCCCGGCTTTGACTCAAGTCCGGAGCCCGTGGTGCCAGGTAAGTTTTTTTTTTATATCAGGTGTGTAGCATGTGTGGGGGAGGGGGTGAAAGGGAATATGTGGCAAGTGTGTGGATCCTCCAACCTGTGAATGTTTTGTGTCATCCACAGATGTGCAGGAGGGTGCAGGGCCATCTGGCCTGACCGCACCAACCCCAGGACAGCAGCCTAATGAGGCCCCCCCAACAAGGCCGGAGTCCGCGGAGGAGGTTCAAGAGGAGGAGGAGAATCATGAGGAGGAGGAGTCCATGTCAGGCACTGGACGTTTGGTTTTTGAGGACTCTTCCCCTCTGGCTGGCAGCGGGCAGCCCTCCCTAAGGGGGAGCCCCCCCTCCTCCCCCAACATGGCTCCCCTCCCAAGGGCCTCCCCTTCTCCCCGGCCACAAGCATCAGCTGGAGGCAGGATTTCATCCCAGAACACCAGGGGGTTGGCCGATCTCCTGCCCGCCACTCTGAGAAGGGACCAGTTCCTCCAGACCCGCCATCTGGGACAGGTCAGCCAGACATTGGTGCGGATGGAGGAGAGCCTGTCCTCCATCAAGGATACGCTGGGGAACCTGGACTCCCACTCCCGGGCTTTCACAACCTGCCTAAACGACCTGCAGACTACATCAGCAGGCGTTGGGCAGGATGTGAGGGCCCTTACCCAGGCTATCCAGGCCAACACGGCAACACTTGGTGCTGCCCTGGACAGAATAGCCGTGGCCTTGGAGGGCAGGCCGCCAGGTGGGCAGAGATCAGGGGCTGCTCCTCCTTCCCCGGTTTTACCCCTCCCCATGAGTCTCCCCTGAGAAGCCGGGGCCGTGGCCGGGGGCGCCCCAGGCGTGTCTCACGTAAAGGGCATTAATTTTATTTTTCCCCCCTTTTTTTTTTGCTGGAAAATTTTTGCTTTTGAAGGTATTTTTTTTTTTTTGGGTTGTGAATGCTGTTTGAATGTGGGGGTGACATTCCTGACGGAAAAGGGGTGTCACCCTCAATTTTGGTGGAGAAGGGTTCCCCAGGACCAGGGAGAAGTGATCCCCAGGTCCGTGTGAATGGTGTATGAATGTACAGTGACATAATTGGAGCCTTGGCGTGGCATTGCTGCTCACAAGTCCTGCATGGTGGACTGGTGCCAATCCAATTTGATGTGGATGTGGGGTGTGTGTGCTAGGGACCACAGTGTTGTGCATGCATGCATTCTCATTGTGCCATGATTAATGTGTGTGTTTAACGTGCAAAGATGCCCAATGTGAGCTGTCTCCTGGCTGCTCTACCCTCAGAAGACGGGGTAGCCTCGGTTAGGGGGGGATTGTCTGGTTGAGGGGTCAGGTCATCACGTAGGCCAATCTGCAGGCCCTTTCTTTCTGCGAAGTTGTGCAGCATGCAACATGCACCAATGATCTGGCACACAAAGTTTGGGGAATACAAGAGGGTACCCCCAGACTTATCCAGGCATCGGAAACGTGACTTTAGGAGGCCAAAGGTGCGCTCCACCACTGCTCGTGTTTGGGCATGTGCTTGATTGTATCTTTCCTCTCCTGGGGTTTGGGGGTTCCGGATAGGAGTCGTGAGGGGTCCCAGTGGATATGCAGAGTCACCTGTAAGGGAAAAGACAGGAGGATGTTAGTCATGCATGTGCCCCTTGTGATGTGTGCATCATGGGAGGGGATAGTCATGCCTGACTCCCATGTCACTCACCAACCAGCCAGGTGTCCCCATACACATTCTGATCGAATTCCATTCGGATGTGGCATTGATTGTATATGTAGCTGTCATGGCTGGACCCTGGGTGTTTGGCACGGACGTGCTATATGAGGCCTTGGGCATCGACTATCACCTGTACGTTGATGGAATGCCAATGCTTCCGATTGCGGTACATGTGCTCTGTCTCCTGGGGGGGCTGGAGTGCCACATGTGTGCAATCAATGGCCCCCACAGTGCGTGGGAATCTGGCAATTCTGTAGAAATCTGTCATTGCCTTCAGCCGCAGGTCCTCAGTGGTGGGTTTGATGATTTGGTTGGCCATGCGTCTGAGGATTGCAGGGACAACCTGGTGCACACATCTGCTCATGGAGGATTGTGACATCCCAGCCACCACTCCAATTGTACGCTGAAAAGAGCCACTGGCAAGGACATGGAGTGTTGCCATGACCTTGACCAGTGGCTGCACTGCATGTGAGCGGTGTGTTGGGCTGGTGATGTCCTCCTGCAGGGTTGTGGTTAATTCCAGGATGACATGAGGGGTGAATCTGAAGATGCGAAACACCTCTGAATCACTCATGCCAAACAGGTCTATGCGGGTGCGGTATATCCTCTCCCGTGCCATCCTCCGTGCCATCCTCCGTGCCCTCATCCTTCTTTGTTCATCTAAAGTCAGTAGTATAGCTATGTGCGACGATGCCCCTGGCATGTTGGCATACAGATTGTTGTGCAACACGTGTGACTGCTGAGCTCCTCACTAACAGTGTTGCTTTATCTAACAAGTAGACTTTTTTTCTCTTTTTAGACCAGCTTTTATATGCTCTAATTTTAGACAGGACATTTTGCTGTTGCGCACACTGCGTCGCCTGCGCTGCCCCAACGTTCTTTTGTGGATCCCCGTAAGTCCCTCATTAGCATATTTGACTAGCAAATCAATGGTCTGTCTAGCGCACTTTTGCGCGGACGGATGCGCCAGTCTAACGAAATTACGCGGAACAAAAAAAAGTGGATTTTTTGCGTATCTCGTTCTGGGGATGCCGTGCATCGAAACGCACGCGCACATTTCGACTTACGCACCCGCATCTCTTGTTGCGCAGGCGTAATCGCTCTGTGAATCTGGGCCTTAATGTTTAATTCATTTTAGAGTCACTAGAGGTTTGTGGGAAGTGCTGCCCTTGTTAGAAATACAAATAGGTTTGGGTGCGATTATCATTAAGTGTAGCAGTTGTTGTATAAATAGATAGGCATGAAATATTGCATGTGAAAGGTTAGTTTACAATCATCTTTGATATGCAATGAAAGTCCAATTCAGTGAAGAAAAAAAATCAAAAATGTAATTTTGCTTTTGGCTCCATTCAAAGTAGAGGTGAAAGCATATTCCTGTGACCCAGATCATAGGGTGCATGCTTGTCCTGATACCAATCCAGAGGGCTGGTAAATGTAGAGGAAAGGATCGCCGCCACTCCAAAGCATCCTAGGGGAATAAACAATAATTCTCCTATTGCTGAACCTGTGTGACTCTGTGAACTCCCAGCATATCCTCCGCCCCTGCCATTCAAATTTGAATCCATCTCAAGCCGCCTACTAGAGCTCATTATGCGATACAGCAGGTGTTAGCCTATAGGTACACCTTGATTCTCTTCACCTCTTTTACAGTTTATTACTTCTGGTCTGGCTCCTGTTCACTGGTACTATTGGGTTTATCCCCCCTTTTGGGGAGTTTGTGGGTTCTTCCATCTCTTCCCCTGAGATGCCCCCTATGTCCACCCCCCTGATCGTATATCACCCTCTTCCCTGCATCTGAAGTTAACCAGCGCCCACCCAATCAGTCCTGAAGAAGTAAGTACATTGTGTGAAATGCGTCAATGTGTATTGAATAACATGGGGCCATGTCCTGATGATCCACATTGATTTTGATTCCACTGTTGGACTTCAATACTATATGTTACATTGTGGCTCTATATCTCCATATAATATGATTGGGTATCCGTTGACTCCTTGCTAAGGGAGGATGCTTTGTAACTGTTATTTTATGTTTGTCGTATACTAATATAACTTTATTAAAATGTAATAATCTTTTTTTATTACATATGGCCTCATGCTGTGCCTACAAAGTGCTCTTTTTCAAGAAGCTAGTGTTGCATCTCTTTCTTTGTTATACAGTTGTGCTCATAAGTTTACATACCCTGGCAGAATTTATGATTTCTTGGCCATTTTTCAGAGAATATGACTTAACATGTTTTAAATGAGTGGTGAGTGGTGATTAAATACCACCAAACCAGAGCTCTATTTGTGTGAAGAAAATTAAAAAAATGTCATTTGCGTACAGTGTTGCATGATCAAGCAATTGTCGTACAAATTATGACAGCACTGAACGCCTGAAAAAAATTTTGCCTGGGCAGGAAGGGGGTAAAAGTGTCCTGTATTGAAGTAGTTAAAACAAGATGACATCAGATGTATTCAATAAAAATGAGATAATACCAGCTGAGGAGGCGACAGTTTACATCCACATCCAAATATAACTTATGGAATGGAGGACAAGGAGCCTTCCATTCATGTATGTAGGACTTTATAGGATGTAAAATGACAAAGAGGCCACAAAGCAAAGTTTAGTTTAATACAAATGAGTAAAAACAAGCATCAGGCCAAAATGATTACTCAAGCTTAAAAATGTCACAATGTTTTATTATTTTTCCTTGAGCATATATTGTTGGAAAGGCATTTGATTATGCATTGTGTAGAAATATAAATATCATTTGTATATCTTGATTTGTATTTCTGCAATGTTTTCAATAAACTTCTAATGTTAAAACAAAAAAATGTCACAATGTGCATAAAAAGCATGACACAGTTGATTGTATGACATACGTTGAGTTGAGAATTCTGGATATTAATTTCAACGCATTTCTCAGAGTTTATCTGCTTCCTCAGGGAATGTTGATATCAGCTCCAAAAGGAACATTGCTGTCATGGATCCGCTATACCACAGTCAGGTTGCAAGGGGTAGTCTGTCAGGCACTGTAGCATTCAGGACAGGTGGTCAGCCTGAGGCCTCGTACACACGATCAAATCTGTCTGCTGGAAACGGTCTGCTAGACCGTTTCAGCAGACAGATTTGATCGTGTGTACGGGCAAACAGACATATTTGGCCACCTGACAGATTGGAAAGCATGCTTACCAATCTGTCGGCTGGGAACCCGTCCGCCCGACATGTCATCACCCCAGATGATGTGCTTTGACCACGAAACGCGTCGGGAGGACTCCACTGTCGCCTAATTTTACTTGCAAGGACCTTTTCAATCCAGCCAAATGTGAGTTTGTTAGCTGTGAATAAATACCTAATTTTAGTTAAACGGAATTACGCTATGTGGGCACCCTCTTTTCTTTTCTACATGCACTTTTAACATATCAAGCCTACCAATGGTGATTTCAAAATAAGTACAGTTTCCAGCCTATCCTATCCCATTGCAAGACATCCTGACTGATCGGGCGCATGATTCCTGCTGAGGACTGTTCATGACATCCGTCATTCAAAGCCTTGTTTGACCTCTTGTGGCATATGTCACCATTGGTCAACACGTTCTGGTAAGCCTGCTATTCTTTAGGTGGTGGGATCGTCACGTTGAAGAAGTCACAAATTTTCACGTTCAGTTACTCACTCACTTGATTCAATCACCAGACAAACTTTTTTAGGACTACCAGGATTTTCTGGTGCAATTGTCCACTTGCACTACGTGCCAGACAGGCACAATAGCTGTTTCTTTCATTAGAAGGACTTATATGCACATTTATTTTTCACTGTTTACATGTTGTAACATATATTGTATGGTAATTGATTTTCACCCAGTCATTTCAGCGCTACACTTTTGTATTCCTTTGTTTTTTGCTTTTTTGAAAAAGTTGTGTTAGCTGCTATCATTTATACTTATCTGGCAGCGCAGGGTATCCACTCTTCTTCCATAATGAAGGCATCCGCCATGGCAAATCCATGACCGCCATGTTCCTTTTATCCTTTTTGGAGCCGAAGCAATTCATCACTTTCAACGTACTTATACAGTTTATGGATATCAAAATTCCATGAGGAAGCACATTAACTCTGTGAAACACATTGAAATTAAAGTGGTTGTAAACCCCATTCATGAGTGATTTTTCTCTCTAGTGCTCTGTTCCTCTGTTATCAGCAGTCACTTCTGACAAGCTCTCCGACACATGACATGATAGCAGCTAAAAATTTGTGCTGGAGAGGAAATTTGTCCAAAAGGTTCGAGACCGCTGCTGGGAGGCGCCATCTTGGATGTGATGTCAGCAGACCCAGACACTCAAGTCACAATAAAGATTATGTAGGGAAGTAAGGGTTGGGATGTAGGAGCTGGGCCAGTACAGACAATAATTAGTCACTCCCCTAAGAGAGGAGTCTATGACGTGGTAGAAAATAGGGGAACTCTCACTGTGCTAGGTAGGTCCTGGAGTGGCTGAATTCCCTAGAAAGTTCAAAGGCATGTCACAATTGAATAAAAAAGTATTTATGGAAAAGGTCTATAATACAATTTAACTATGGGCTTATGTGAGAATACTTACCACTGGGATTCCTACAGAAAGCAACGAAACTGAAATATTGTTTTTAAATATTATTGGCCTTCAAAATGGACATCTAGGTGTTAAAAGCTCTATTCTTCCTTCATCCAGCTTTTATACATTAAAGCGGATGGCCCATCAAAAAAAAAAATATTAAAAGCCAGCAGCTACAAATACTGCAGCTGCTGACTTTTAATATTAGGACACTTACCTGTCCTGGAGTCCAGCGCCGTCTGCAGCAGAGGACGAGCGTTCGCTCTTTTTTCTGCTGCTCACCCCTCCATCCACGGTGAGGGAACCAGGAAGTGAAGCGCTCCGGCTTCACTGCCCGGTTCCCTACGGCGCATGCGCGAGTCGCGCTGTGCCCGCCAATAGGCTCCCGCTGTGTGCTGGGAGCCAAGTGTTCCCAGCACACAACGGGGAGGGTGACGGGAAGTGAAGGAAAACCTGTCTTTTGCCTGAGATTACTGGGCTAGAAGTGGGTGCAAATACCTGTCTTTAGACAGGTATCTGCACCCCCCTCCCCCCTGAAAGGTGTCAAATGTGACACCGGAGGGGGGGAGGGTTCCGATCAGCGGAACTTCACTTTAGGGTGGAGATCCGCTTTAAATAAGTTTAATGAGTTTTATTGTGCATTTGCAAAACAAAACAACCCCAACTTATAACTCAGATATATTTGCCCTTTCAGAGCAGAATATCATTAAATCATATGAGGTCCGTAATTAAACATTTGTCACACTGTAAAGAATGACTTTAATAAACTTCCATTTTTGGTGACAAGCGAAGCAACATTATAAATTAAATTAATTTTCCCATAGCAGTATAGTTTAAGAATCTCACATTTGGAATACTTTTTAATTGTCTAGATTTAATTACACAAGTTCATGAGAACTCCAGAGTGCAGAGAAGTAAAGAAATATCACTGCAATCAGTAGCTTGCAGATATCTGACTCATAGCTTTTTGAACTTCACATAAACAGTAAACAGGAAGAAAAAAGGCTCTGCTCTCTCGAATTCACATGATTATAATTTCGGTATTTAGCAAAGTATCTACAGAGTAAGCGTTTCATTGAAAATTCTCGCCTGTGGCGAAATGAGGCATGTGGTAACAATGAGCAATCATAGCTAGCTTGTTTAATAAAACATATGCTATGGAGGCACAGATTTTTTAAGCACAACTCTTGTATTAAAGGAGATCCATCCTTATTTAATTCTTAGCCTTTAGGTTAAGAAAGGGTTTTGTCTGTCAAAGAGCCATCATGCATACAAAAATAAGTTAAATTAGGGAAAGTTGAGTGACTGCTGCCCTTATTAAAAAATAGTAGCAGGAATCGCAGAAGTGTGTGGCCAATACAATAAACAAAGGCAAATCAAAGGCAGTGACAGAAGGTCAGTGTATGTCGGATATTGACAGGGAAGTGACCAGCACTGACAGCCAGGGAAGTTATGGTAGGAAATGTACAAACTGCTTTACTAAAACGGCATACCAAATATTAATCCAGGATGATGTAAGTTGTGAGTTGAATCTTTAACCTGTTAGTCAGATAATTGGCTGCGCTTGATTATTAAACCTCAGCAGCTCTACCACAAAGTGCTCCCCCCCCCCCCAAAAAAAATACAATGGCTTTCCCTAATTTAACTTATTTTTGTATGCATGATGGCTCTTTGACAGACAAAACCCTTTCTTAACCTAAAGAAAAATAGACAAAACAAGCATCAGACAGTCATCTTAAAAATCCATCATCTTTTATCATTGAGGAATATGAGAAAGCAGGAAGATATAAGGTATCCAACCCGTTTCGGGGGCAAAACAATCTTCCTTCTTCTGGGCTCTGATGAAAAATGAAAACCATTACAGTAAAAACTTGGTCTGCAAGTGTTTTACAAGAAGAGCAAATTTTTTTAATTTATTTTAACTTGATAAAAAAGAAAGGTCTTGAAATACGAGTAGCGTCATGTCACAACTGGGTTTAAAAGAGAAGAGAGGCACCTTTAAGTGTAGCAATATGGTTAAAGGTACAGGTACAACATTTAGCAACTCACATGGTTGGTGATTAAAACAGGCATCTGGTCATCCAGCTGTGTGGCCAAGACAATAAACAAAGGCAAATCAAAGGCAGTGACAGAAGGTCAGTGTATGTCGGATATTGACAGGGAAGTGACCAGCACTGACAGCCAGGGAAGTTATGGTAGGAAATGTACGAACTGCTTTACTAAAACGGCATACCAAATATTAATCCAGGATGATGTAAGTTGTGGGTTGAATCTTTAACCTGTCAGTCAGATAATTGGCTTGATTATTAAACCTCAGCAGCTCTACCACAAAGTGCCCCCCCCCCCCCCCCAAAAAAAAAATACAATGGCCGCCACTACGAAATCCAATAAAAATTGACAAAACAAGCATCAGACAGTCATCTTAAAAATCCATCTTCTTTTATCATTGAGGAATATGAGAAAGCAGGAAGATATAAGGTATCCAACTTAGATGTGCCTGTTTTAATCATCAACCATGTGAGTTGCTAAATGTTGTACCTTCATTAAATGTAACCATACTGCTACACTTAGGTGCCTCTCTTCTCTTGTATACTCTGTAGCTCCTAATGGATTTTGTATCTAATCCCTTTGTGGAAGCTGACATTTGCTGATGGACATTTTATGGTTACACAACCAATCACATTGCTATAAACTTTTTATATGGACTATAAACTGTAGGATGTATGAATAAATGGTTGTAGAACGAATCATCTAAATTTCCATTATTTCTTATGGGGAAATTTGCTTTGATATACGAGTGCTTTCGATTACAAGCATGTTTTCGGAACAAATTATGCTCACAATCCAAGGTTTTACTGTATTATGGGACTCTAAATACTATCATTTAGTTAGGGTTTAGATCTACTTTAAATTAATTATTATTATTCAGGAAACAGCAAGCTTTAAAGGAGGTAGTAACAGAAGGTGGGCCTTGCACTTTTAGTGTAATAAAAGTTTTAGGTGTTTCAAGTGTTTGAGAGACTGGTATTAAACAAGTTTATGGGGGCTTTTTTATTGTAAAGGAGCACCCACTGCATTAAATAAAATTATGCTAATTTTGTGTTAGAACGCTAGGCTAGACAAACTTCTGACATTTGTTTTAACTAAAGGGTCAGTCCACCCAAATATATTTTGGGTGTCAGCCCTGAGTTCTTATGCACATACTCCATTAGCTAGCTCTTTCATTTAAATAAAAAAGGGAAGCTCACACACAGGGCCGATCCTAGGGTCACAGGCGCCTGGGTGCAGAAATATTTCTGGCGCCCCCACATGGGCGTTGTCATTTTACTAACTCCTCTCCTTTACAAATGTTTCTATGGCAATGACTCAACCACAGAGATGCTCCCCCCATTCATTAACCTAGCATCCTTACATCCTTACTCTTAACAATAAACAAAATACAGGAAGAGAAGCAAAGTACTTTATTGGGAGCTGGAGGGGGCCTCTGTGATGGGGGCCTCTGTGATGGACACAGAGAGGGCTTCTGTTAGAGAGTCTGGACCAGGGAACACAAGCCTACGTATTTTACGTTGGACGTCTGTGAATATGGGCTGACGTGGGTCTGGCTGGGCGTAGGTTACGTTCACGGCGTACACAGTGATCCGGTGTATCTTAGGCAGTTGTTCCGACGTGTTTGTACGCATGCGCACGGGGATACGTCCATGTCCCGACGCATGCGCTGTTCGTTTTAAGTACTTGTCTGGCGCCCAGCCCATCATTTGCATGGTGTCACGCTTCATTAGCGTGGATCATGCCCACTTCCAGTCAACTTCCACCTACTTCCACTTACGCTGGCTTACGCCTACGAATATACGCTACGCCGGCGCAGAGTTGGGAGCATTTGCTTATGTGAATTCCATGCTTGCCTCTCGGCTCTGCGCTGGCGTAGCGCAAAAGAGATATGCTACAGCAGCATATATATGCGCCGATTTATGTGAATCTGGGCTAAGATCCTTAAATGTATACAAAATGTATTTGTATCCAAAAAAAATATTATACAAGAAGGGATAGAATGTTATCTCTTGTAAAAAAAAATATAAGCTTTTGTCAAAATATATACTGTATCTCTGCATTCCATCTCACACCAGCGAGCTAGAAATTGTGTAATGCTGTAAATAAACACTTATACAGTATATATATATATATATATATATATATATATATATATATATATATAATTACTATAAAGCTGGAGCAAGTCATAAATGATTATAGTAACTCCAATTAGTAACTTCAATTATGTATAATGCTTAATGTTCACCTTTTGGAGCATGTTACACGTTAAATATATATTTAGGGTGTAACGTGTAATATGCTCCAGCATTCCCCCACGCACCTTCTGATCCTTCCTTTCTCCTATCACAGCAGGTGGGGGTTCTCTTACCCTCACCTGCTGTCACATTTCAAAAACAGTGCAGATGTGTGAGGCACAGCCACTTCATTAATTCACAGCGATCTGTTAAGTACCATCTGCTACTGCACCAGTCAGCTTGTAGTTCTCAAATTCAGTGATACCTCAGTTCAGAAACTTAATTTGTGAAACAACTCTGGTCGCAAACTGAATTGGTTACGAACCGAGGCAAATTTTCCCATAGGGTTCAATGTAAATCAGGTTAATAAATTCTGAACTTTTTTTTGTTTATAGATAAAATTATAAAATGTATGTACAGTAAAAAAAATGAATTTTAAACATATATTACATACAGTCTTTTACATTTTACATTTCATGTGTACATCTAAAAAAAATATATATATATAGCTCCTCTTTAATCCTTGTTTGAAGCAATCCACAATTTAAATCTAGGGGCAGAAAACAGCACTATGCATCCAGAAAAAGATCATCTGAGGGCATGATAAAGTTGTAGAATTCATATGAACTGTTTTCCTTTATTCCCAATCAAGTGAGCCCATCCTCATGGTAGTCATGGGGCAGAAACCTCTATCTGAGTGGACTGGTTCTCCTAAGACTCTCATCTTACACTGAATAAATAATGATATCTGCGCTGTGTGACTCAAAGGGGTGAAAGGAATGGTGCGACTGATGGGCGCACTAATAATGTGAAACACAATAAACCTGTGAAATACACTATATAAAACAATATTAAAAGAACATAAAAAAATCTTCAAAAAAATCTTCAAAATCCATACATTGTGAAAAAAAAAGCAACATACGTGAAATGATGACATAAGTGAAAAAAATCAATCAAACGTGACCCATAAAATGACAGATGTATATGAGCCAAAAATATGGCAGACAACTGAAATGAATTATATAGAAAGTCTCCATGTGGTGATCCCAAAGCTAGGTACAAGTGTTGAAAGGAGAGAAAATCTTCAGTGCAAACACCTCTTGTGCTTCCTAGCAGCTCACCTCACAGCTGTAGCACGGACAGACCAAATGATCCTCAAACATACACTCAGTGGATGGTGCGATAAGCTAATATGTAGCTAAAGGACTCAGAGCATCGTACTGTGTGGAAGGAGGAGTGTGACATTTTCTCAAAGCTCTCTCGCAGCGTGTGATCCTCCAGGTCTAATGGCAGTGGCGATTGGTTCCTCCCGCCATTAGACCGGGAGGGGGCAGAGACAGGCGTGGCCTAAGGGAGGGGGTGAGTTCCTGCATCTTTTCTCATGTGGCCTAGGGGAGGGGGTGAGAACCTGCCCTCTATTTTCCTTGTTGGGATTCTTGGAAGTGTTTTCCGGCCGAGAAACCCGAGGGTGTGTATACTTACCTGTCTCCATGGAAACCTGTGCATGCTCAAAATGACTTTGACGCATGCACGGTAGCTTCCAAGGGCAGTGTAGGGTGTAGCAAGATGGCGGCGACGGCATCAAATGTGACGAGCGCACGCTCGTCGTAGTCGATGTCACTCCGTTTTTGCCATTCAAAAGAACGGCAAAAGATTCTTGCCAAGAATCTCGTCAGGAAAAACTGCATTTTTTTCCTGATGAGATTCTGGCCCATGTGTACAGGGCTTTAGGCCTGAATTTCAATACAGGGCATGTGTCAGTATGTTACTATGTATTTAGAGTCTGAGTATTTTTCAAACTATTAAATCTAGAGCTGGGATCAGATCTGTCCTTGTCTGCACTCCAAGCAGTTACTACATAACCTGTGGAGCCCACCTGTAAATTTAGTTTGGGTTACATTTAATAAAATTGGTCACTTCCACATTCCAGTGTAATGGGGCTTTTTTTGCACTAAACACCTATGTGTGGATCACTAATGTAAGGGAACTCATGCCAGCTGCCGGCATCCTACCAACCAATGATGTAATTGGTTGATAAGGAGGACATCAGGCACCTGCATCTGATTGGCCAATTTCCTGCTGCTCTCCATCAGCACTGGGGTCACTTTAGCTGAATGAGGGAGAAGAGAAACACTGGAATACTAGTCAGTACCAGTATGCAAAGGTGTATAGGCTTTGTTAAGGCCCATACACACGATCTGACTTTTTGACAACAAATGTCCGACGGACCTGTTTTAGCAGACAATTTCGACCGGGTGTGGGCTCCATCGAACAAACTTTTTCGCTTTTTCATCATCGGACAAATGTTCGCTGTGAGAACAGACAAACATTCCGGCGACAAATGTCCTAAATGTCGTATGTACACAAATCCATCAGACTAAAGTCCAAACACGCATGCTCAGAACCAATGCTAAAGATCAGACAACAATAGCAGAAGTTGCCCAAAGGGTTGCGGTAAAGAGCAGAAAAACCACGTAGTACGTCTAGTACGTCTATTACGTCTATTACGTCAGAGCAAAATCCACGGAAAAGTCAGTTGGAAGTCCGATCATGTGTATAGCCCCATACGCATCAGTTTTCCTGCAGGTTTTTCTCTTCAGGTTTACCAAAACCATGTAGTGCAAGGGCCTGCCTGATTGCATACAAATTGAAACTCTAAGGCCGCGTACACACGATCAGTCCATCCAATGAAGCTGACTGATGGTCTGTGACCTGTGACCTGTGGGGTCCCACAGGGGTCCCCGCTATCCCCTCTTCTCTTTAACATCTATCTTCGCCCTCTGCTGGCGGTGATCCCAAATCTTGGACTTCGATTTCAGTCCTATGCGGATGACACCCAGTTGTTCTCCAGAATCTCGACCAATGAGCCAGAGGTGGAGGCTAAGTTGGTTGCAGGTTTAGAGATCATAAAAAGCTGGATGGCAGCTAATTACCTGCAGCTAAACCAGGCCAAAACCGAGGTTCTAAGATCAGGGAATATTCCTGAGGGACACTGGGTGTTATCGTGGCCCGATGAAGCTGGGGTGTGCCCCCGACCGGCTGACACGGTGGGGACACTAGGGGTCCTGATTGACAGCAACTTGACGTTAATCCCCTATGTCGGTCAGGTTGTCAAGACCTGCCATTTTAAGATGCGGCTTCTTTACCGCATTTTGCCTTTTCTATCGGATCTGGAAAGGATTTCGGTGGTGCGCGCTCTGGTCCTTCCGCATCTGGACTATTGTAATGGTCTCCTGGCTGGACTGCCTCAAGTCCAGATTGGGAGACTTCAAAAGGTCCAGAACCAGGCGGTAAGGCTTGCATTAAACCTCAGAGGCCACTGCCCCACCTCGAGACATCAGGCTGCCCTGCATTGGCTGCCAGTTGGTCAGAGGGTGTGTTTTAAAATGTTAACACTTGTTTTTAAAGCGTTTCACGGGCTAGGACCCGCCTATCTCTGTGCGAAATTGAATAGACATGTTACTGGCCGCTCCCTTAGATGGAGCTGCCAATTCCGCCTTGAACAGCCAAAGAGTTGGCTGAAAAAATGGGGGGGCCGGGCTTTTTCTGTGCTCGGCCCGAGAGAATGGAATTTACTTCCCCTAAGTCTTAGACAGAGTCCAGACCTACCCAAATTTAGGAGGGATCTTAAAACCTGCCTGTGGGCAGAAGCAGAATGATAGGAGGATTGAGGTTAGGGTCATTTTGGAGGGAAGTACTGCTGAATCTGTTTTATGGGGAATTGTGTGTTGTCTCTCCTTTGGTCTTATGTGATTTTTATGGTTTTATATTGTATTGTATTGGTTTTTTGGTTCTATATTGTTCTTATATTAGGTGATTTTAATCGTGGTACATATTGTATATTGTTACTATGTTAATTTATGCCTGTAACACCCGGTCTCGTTGTGAATTGTTAAGGTCTGGAAGCGTTTCGATACCTCCGGGTGATTCTACGCTATACAAGCAATAAACAATAAACAATAATGGTCTGATGTGCCTACACACCATCGGTTAAAAAACGATCGTGTCAGAACGCGGTGACGTAAAACACAACGACGTGCTGAAAAAAACAAAGTTCAATGCTTCCAAGCATGTGTCGACTTGATTCTGAGCATGCGCAGCTTTTTAACCAATGCTTTTGCATACTAACAATCGGTTTTGACCTATCGGTTAGGCGTCCATCGGTTACATTTTAAAGCAAGTTCTTTTTTTTGACCGAAGGATAACTCATGACTGATGGGGCCCACACGCGATCGATTTGGACCGATGAAACGGACCTTCAGTCTGTTTTCATTGGTTTTTAGCAGTTCCCTGAGACCTCCAACTTATTACAAGGGTTTCTCTGCAGTGAAAAGGTTGAGAAAGGCTGTTTTAGTTCATATGAATTAAAAATAAATTGTATATGAGTGACAATCCATTTTGTAGGATTTTGCATCAGATAGCATTGCCTTTCATCAATTTCATGCTTTCGTTTCCTTTAGTACATTTCATTTCAGTTTACATTTTTTAATTGTTGAAAATGTCAACTGCTTAATTACTTTCTCCACCTCAGCATTGATTTCTTGTTTTTTTCAGGAGTGCAAAGGTAACTGTAATGGTAATCATTACTGTGGCTTGGTAACATTCCATATCCATTATAATTACATTTTCTGTTTTCATCTTACTGTTTCTCAGCTCTCAGAGGTATGGTATGAATCACCAAGATAGAATCTGATTCCTTATAATGCATAATAATGCATAATAAGAAGTCATTACGGCAAAAGATGAGACAGTAAAAAAAGACACAGCAAGTGTCATTTCAGGTGTTAGAAAGTATTACTAAACCCATTTTCTTTTATAGTAGATAGATTTAAAGGAGAACTCTGTTGGGATTGTTATCTATTATTCTAACCTGGTCATACAGCACATTTGCCTGTTGAGCTGCTGAAAATTTCCTGCGACAAGCAAAAGCAATATTTAAAGCTGGTTCGCACCAAAGCACAGTGCGGGAAAAGTTTGTTCTGTGTGCATTTCCCACACATTCTGTATTCAGATGCCAATGTAATGTTAATGACCATGCGGTTTGGTGCAGCGCGTTCTGAAAAAGTCATAATTTCGCTACTTTTTACATGTTCTAGTTCATTTTGCAGCCTATTCAAAGTCTGCAAAACTGCACCACATGGGAACATTTCAGTGTGAACCTGTCCTTCATGTACTATACTTCCCTCCTGCTGGTTCTTTGATTGGGTTCTCTGAGTCCCGCCTAATGACTTTACAAAAAGTCTATAATGGTAATGGGTCAGTTTTATTTAAAGTGGTTATAAATCCTTACATTTACCCGGTGAAGTGACTGGCCTCAGGTAATACACTGAGATTAAACAAATCCTCCATACGTTGTTTCTGTCTACCTGCAGTCATCTCTTCTCTACAGCCATTCAAAGTCCAGAATGTATAAAGCTTGCCTGAGCTTTCAGAAAGCAGAGTACAGGAAGCTCAAGTTACTCTCTGCAGAGCTCAGTGAGGAGAGCTGATTAAAGGGAAGGGACACAACCCCTTTCACCCCTTCCCCCTTCCAGTACACAGGAACAGTAATGATTAAAGGGGTTGTAATGGAAAAAAATAAATCCCTAAATAGCTTCCGTCCGCCTTCACTTACCTCATGCTTCGATTTTGCTTTTAAATGTCCTTATTTCTTCTGAGAAATCCTCACTTCCTGTTCTTCTGTCTGTAACTACACACCGTAATGAAAGTCTTTCTTCCTGGTGTGGAGAAAGCCTCTTGAGGGGGCGAGCAGGAGTGTCAGGACGCCCACTAACACACAGCTCCTATCTGCAAAGTAGAGAGTGTCCTGACTTGCCTGCTCGCCCCCTCCCCCCTCAAGAGGCTTTCTCCACACCAGGGAGAAAGCCTCGCATTAGTGTGTAGTTACAGACAGAAGAACAGGAAGTGAGGATTTCTCAGAAGAAATAAGGACATTTCAAAGCAAAATGGAAGGATGAGGTAAGTGAAGGAGGACTGCACTAAGGTAAAGGAAGCTATTTAAGGGGGGGAAAAATCCTTTACAACTCCTTTAAGCACATTTGTGTTGTGTGAAACACGTCTACCTTGACCACTGCTGGTGTCCTCTGGAGTCATTTTGGATATTTTAGTGAGTTATTAACCTCTTAAGTAAAGAACAAATTAATTAATTTAAATGTGGTATCATCGTACCAAAAAACTTTACTTGGAGCCCACGTGAGGTGCAGTCGTTTCTTATTTTGACGATTTACCACGGAGGCGAGCTGGGGCTAGCACTCAGGTGTGTGTTCCAGTGGGCGTATCAGTTACACCTGCAGCGGTGAGTTATTTTCATTTGGACACAGCAACAGAGCTGAGGCTATCAATCTCAAGCTGTGTGCTGCAGCTCTTTCCCCTGTCACCTTTCTTTTTCTTAGTGGAAAACAAGTCAGAAGAGACTTTTGCAGATAACAAAGGAACAGGTAGCAGACAAAAATGACACTTAGTGCTCCGGATTGAGACAAATATTTTTATTTTAACCACTTAACCCCCGGACCATATTGTTGCCCAAAGACCAGAGCACTTTTTGTGATTCGCCACTGCGTTGCTTTAACTGACAATTGCGCGGTCGTGCGACATGGCTCTCAAACAAAATTGGCGTCCTTTTTTTCCCACAAATAGAGCTTTCTTTTGATGGTATTTGATCATCTCTGCAGTCTTTATTTTTTGCGCTATAAACAAAAATAGAGCGAGAATTTTGAAAAAAATGCAATATTTTTTTACATTTTGCTATAATAAATATCCCCAAAAAATATATAAAAAAACATTTTTTTTCCTTAGTTTAGGCCGATACGTATTCTTCTACATATTTTTCATAAAAAAAATCGCAATTAGCGTTTATTGATTAGTTTGCCCAAAAGTTATAGCGTTTACAAAATAGGGGGTAGTTTTATGGCATTTTTATTAATATTTTTTTCTACTAGTAATGGTGGCAATCAGCTTTTTTTTCAGTACTGCGATATTATGGCGGACACTTCGGACACTTTTGACACATTTTTGGGACCATTGGCATTTTTATAGCGATTAGTGCTATAAAAATGCATTGGATTACTATAAAAATGCCATTGGCAGTGAAGGGGTTAACACTAGGGGGCGGGGAAGGGGTTAAGTGTGTTCCTGGGTGTGTTCTAACTGTATGGGGGGGTGGACTCATTAGGGGAAATCACTGATCTTCTGTTCATACGCGTGCCCCCTAGTGGCCTTTAAAGTGCCGACATAGAGCTACGGGCTCTCTCCCAGACGTGCTGACCTGCCGCAGTAAAATGACGGTGGCAGGTCGGCAAGCAGTTAAAGCATATCTAAAGCCACAATGTTTTTATTTGTTTAGTTACAATAATGTAAATCCTCAGTTTTTTTTGCCTCTTTGTCCCATTGGGTAGATTTTCTTTTACCTCCTGACTTGTAGACACATTGCGAAGTTTGAAGAAATCTCTCCATAGTGAGCTAAAATTGCTGTAGGACAGTTGTAAACTATGGCGGCTGGTAACATTTTAGGATGAGGGGACCCCTCCCACTTCTCATAAGCCCCACCCCTTATACAATCCACCCACTCTGTCCCCTGTATTCCACTAACCTATAGTGTCAGAAGTTTAGAATTCAGCTTAGCAGCACAGGACAGATTATACAGCCCCAGAATCACAGGACAGAGTATACAGCCCAGCATCACAGGACAGAGTATACAGCTCAGCATCACAGGACAGAGTGTATAGCTCAGCATCACAGGACAGAGTGTATAGCTCAGCATTACGGGACAGAATATACAGTCCTTGAATCACAGGACAGAGTACACAGGTCAGCATCACAAGACAGAGTATATAGCTCAGCCTCACAAATCAGGGTATAGGTCAGCATTACAGATAGGGTATATAGCTCAGCATGACAGATGGGGTATATAGCCGATCTGTAACAAGAGTGGGTGGTGGTACAGAGGCAATAAATATTGAACAGCCTGGCCAGTGGGGTTGCTGTTGTTGGGTGAAAGATAAAGTGTTGAGTCGTAAGGGACTGTAAGGGGACCCCAGGTGTGGGGGGCTCTGCCTCCAGGTTGGAGCAGAGGAATGAGGAAGGGAAGCTGTAGAGGGATCTCCACTAACCTACTATCTCATTCAGGAGACGGCCTACCGAGTGAGCAACGATCTGTCCAACAGGAGGATTTAAGAGTCAGTGTAAGTACCTCTACCTGATCACCATCAGGGTCAATAAGGGAGGAGGCTGCCAAATGCAATATTTAGCATGCTTTCATGGGGCAGTGCACAGCTAACCTAAATCCCAGTCAGATGGGCTGATATTTTCTACAAAGGGACACAGAGCTTCTGCATACATTTGGGACTTTGCTATTTCTACCAAATGGATATAGAACTCCTATAAGAAGATATTTGTGCCTGATCCATTAAGGAATGACATTATTCCATAGGGAGTACAGTCCAAGATCCATTTTGCTGCAGATTGTACATAGAGAATTTGTTCTATAAGTTGTTGCTGAACTCAGTATCCCTTAACAACTCATGCCTACCGAAGTTATAATCCCCTGATAAAACAACAAAACAAGCCCAAGGACTGGTTTCTGTGTCTGGACTCATGTTGAAATATGTGTGTTGCCTGGCTGTGTGGGAGTAGTGGGACACAAAATACAGCGGCCCTCTAGGATAGGGGTCTGCAACCTTTAAGATATAAAGAGCCACTTGGACCCGTTTCCGAAGGAAAAAAAACTGGGAGCCGCAAAACCATTGCGACATTAAAAACAAATATAACACTGCATATATTGTTTCTTACCTTAATGATATATACAGGATTGTGCAGTCAGCTGTCAATCTGAAGAAAAATAAGGACTGTGGAGGTGGAATCTTATCTGATATTGTACAGTATTGCATTTGCTGGGCATGTGGAGGTGGAATCTTATCTGATACTGTACAATATCAGATAAGATTCCACCTCCACATGCCCAGCAAATGCAATACTGTACAATATCGGATAAGATTCCACCTCCACATGCCCAGCAAATGCAATACTGTACAATATCGGATAAGATTCCACCTCCACATGCCCAGCAAATGCAATACTGTACAATATCGAATAAGATTCCACCTCCACATGCCCAGCAAATGCAATACTGTACAATATATACAGTATTGCATTTGCTGGGCATGTGGAGGTGGAATCTTATCTGATATAATTGATATTGTACAGTATTACCGCGAGGGTAAGAGAAATCAGATAGATTACTCGTTAACCTCAAAAGGTGCATCATTAGGTAACGGCGTTTATTTTAACGCCGTTACTTACAACACTGGGCTCCTCCCCTCACTAGCATCCTCCCCAGAGCCACAGGTTCAAAAGAGCCGCATGCGGCTCAGGAGCCGCGGGTTGCAGACACCTGCTCTAGGATGTATCGCTACATTGCTCTTTATGAATAATTATACTGTTTAAAAATTTACGATACATGCAACAAAACATGCAAGTTCCTGTTTTGAATTTCATGTTTTTGTGGCATTCACCGCCCTTTTCGGTCACTGATAAATAAACAATATAAGGATTTTAATGCAGGGACCAGCTGATATTTGTAAACCATTATTTATTTATTTTTGGACATCATTATTGTATATCACATTTAAAGGGGTGGTAAAGGTAAAAGTTTTTTCACCTTAATGCATTCTATGCATTAAGGTGAAAAAACATCAATGGATTAGAGGCCCCTCGAACCCCCCCCCCCCTTTACTTACCTGACTCTTCAAAAGTCCCGCGCTGTTAATGCGCAGGCTTCTCAGCCGTCTTCCATGCTCATTCATTGGTTGATTGAAAGCAGCGCAGCCATTTGCTTGCGCTGCTGTCAATCACATCCAATGACGCGGTGTGCCGGTGGGTGGGGCTGAGTGATACAGTCAGCAGCTATGGCTGTTGGCTGTTTCACGGGAGCGCGCCCGCTCGCTTGCATAAGGGTGTTGAGTCCTTGTGGGGGAGCCGAAACAGGCACAGAGGGACCCCAGAAGACCAGGTTCAGGGCCACTCTGTGCAAAATGAGCTGCACAGTGGAGGTAAGTATAACATGTTTGTTATTTAAAAAAAAATATTTAACTTTAGTGATCCTTTAATGGTTATTGTTTTTGCTGTTTGCAAACATATAAAGTCACAACAAGCCATTTAACAACGCGGCACCTGACTAAGAGGGCGTTTACTTACAGTGATTAACTCTCACTTCATGTTGTGTCTCTGGGACAGGAAGTGAAGACACAAAAAGTGGGACACAAAAAGTTAAAGAAAAAAAAAGACCCTTGACAAGCTTGACAAGGGTTTAACAATTCCCTACTTTACACTTTAAAGGCCAATTATAAAATAAGGACAGCAGCGACTGCAGGGATTCATGGAGGTCATTATTAAAGTCACAGCCACTTAGCTGGAGAGCTATGTCTTCTAAGTGAACTTTAATACAAAACTTTAATTCTGGACTGCAGCGTGCTTTTAAATTTCTTTTTTACATGAATTAAAGAATGAAGATGGCTGTCCCATTGTCGGAATAATATATGGACCTGGCTCATTATTATTTTTCATCTGTGTTGTGAAACTTTTATCTGCACTGCTTGACTAAAGAGCGTTTTAATTTCATGCCAGCTATCAATCATGGCAGCTGAGACAGTGGTGAGACCTCTTGAAAAATGTCATTGCAGCGCTGATCTCACATTCACAGCCAGATAACTGAATTAAATAGTTTCTTATGCTGAGCAATGCCATCTAATTTTATCTAATATTAAAGTTTGCCCATTAGAATTCAGGCTGTTATATCACAATTAGATTGCCTTTCCGTCTAAGAGAGAGAGAGAGAGGGGATGCACAGTGATCAATGACTATACAGGCCTGTCAGGTGTTACAGCGGTAATCTGTTTTATTATACATAAAGGATGTTTGCATTTCCAAAAAATAATATTCTGCACAACATGCTTTTTTGTGTCAACTTTAGTATTGGCACAGGATCCATCTATTAAAAGATAGTTTACATCCAGATATAGTGCCGTAGCATTTGGGGAATAAAATAGCTTCTGCTCTATTAGGCTTTTACCAGCTTGCCTATCCCAAAGCAAACAGGCTGTGTTTAAAACGTCAGAATGGAATTATTCTGACTCCAATTATTGTAATAGTGACCCTTCCTCTCTCCCTGAGTTCTCCTTGCTGCAGATATCTTGAAAATCTGATAGACTAAAGAGAGATGCATACTGTATATGATGTCATATGGTGCAACATATAGGGGTCTATTCATAAAAATATACATAGATATGTGTTTAGCAAAGATGCATGTACATGCTTGTTATGTGTGAATTAACCAGCATTTGCTCATTAGTTTTAGGACTACAGTGGAACCTCGGATTGTGAGTAACACGGTTAACGAGTGTTTCACAATATGAGCACTATATTTAAAATAATCCTAACTCGGTTTGTCTTGCAACACAAGCAGGATTCAGGCCAAAGCGATGTGCAGTACCGTGTTTGGCCTGAGGTGGGGGGGCATCGAAGCTGAGCGGAGCCGAACGGCGCCAATTGCAGCAGATCGGCACCTTCGGAAATGCATGGAGAGGCCTGAGGACAGCTCGGCTGACCTCGGCAAACCCCCGGGAACTGAGTTTTCTGAGGTTTGCCGAGGTGTCCTTGGGCCTTTCCAGCTGTTTCTGAGGCTCTCCGGCGCCCCCCCACCTCTGCCCGCATGCGGTATTGAATGCCATTGAAATCAATGCGGAGCAAAAATAATTTTTCGCTTCCACTGACTTCAATGGGGAAACTCGCTTTGATATGCAAGTTCTTTGGATTAAAAGCATTCTCCTGGAATGGATTATGCTCGTAATCTAAGGTGTGACGAGACCCTTTCTCGCCCAGGTCCTGCTCTCCCGACACTCCTCTGCTTCTATCGGATCAGATTGCAACATCTGATGGTCCAGTCATCGAAGGTTCCGGGATCCAACCGACAGCTGGGTGCCGATCGGACTCATCAAGAACACACATCAAGCAAGTTGTATATATGTTCAAACAGGACACCCTTTATTGAAAGTACACAGCACACTTTTATACAGAATTTGGAACATCCCGCCCCCAACAACCGCTTTCTTATTGGTCCTTTTTGAAGTCCAGGCAGTCTCCCATCAGGTCCTCCTTAACCATGCAAAAGAGGACTTGAAAATGACACAGCAGAGATTGGTCAGAAAGGTTTGAATAGAAAGGCTGTTATGTGTATTGAGACAAAAGCCCCAGGGGGGCAATCAATGTACACAATAGCCAGCCACAGAACAATGGAACCGTCTGGAGAGTTGAGACAGGGCAGAAGACATTTACACCTGATAATCAAAAGGCTTTAAATAGGGTTATCACACAATGGACAATGAGTAAATCTTCTGAGTCTATTGACCTGGTTGGGGTTCAGAATAAAATCTCCTGTAATATCTCAAGACATCCTGGAATATGAACTATCCGTAATGTCCCATCTTCTGTAATACATGAATTAGGATTTCACGTAGAAACACTTCAGTATTTCATGGTCCATGACATAAGGCTTCACTGTATTATTTTGTGCACAATTTATAGAGCTGCGACTGTTGTATGAATGGAGCAAAGTGAAATGTTTGTAAGGTATTTTCTTTTCTGGATGATTGTTTGTAGGCTTTGTTTGTTTGTTCGATTGTTTGTAGGCTTTGTTCCAAAGGTATTTCCTCTTCTGCTCTATTGTAGAGACATAACTAACATTTGGCACCCAGATCACATACCCCATTTCTCCTTCAGTATGCCCCAGGTGTCGCAACTGCTTGCGAAACTCCAATGCCTAAAGACAGTCCAGATCATAAGCAAAAGGCACAGGGCTATTGAGAGTGGCTCTGTACCTTGCCGTTACCGTGATAGCCAATCACAGTGATCACAAATGTAAACAAAGCTTGTGTTTACATTTGAGAGCCTGTCCCTTCTTCCTCTGCTGCCCATTCTTTTCCATCCTCACTTGCTCATGCTTCTCTGCAGATTATGTAAGTAACACTACTCCCATTGACCACCAACAAAAAGAGGGCACATTAACTACCAATGTAAGGGGGGCACACTGACCTCTAATGTAAATAGAGCACACTGACCACTAATTTAGTGGGCACTACACTGACCACCAATGCAAGGGGGCATAGATACCAACTGACAAACTAAAGGGGGCACAGATATTAACCACCAATGTAAATTGTCACAGACACTGACCACTAATGTATGGGGCACTTCACTGACTCACATACCCCCTGGGTATTTTTCCTCCCAAGTAACTCACCAATGTCAGACATGTATTCCTCCCACTGACCACTCATACTGGCCTTTTTTTCTTCCCCTGACCACCAACACCAAGCATATTTTATGTCCCCTGTCCACTGATGGAAGAGATTTTACCTCCACCTGACTATCAACACCAGGAATGTATTTCCCCACTGACCACCAACTGCAGCTACTTTTTCTTCTTGTTGACCACAGACACCAGCCATCTTTTTTTACTGCTGTTCTTTAACCACTTCAAGACAGGCATGTTAAACCCCCTTTCTGCCAAGGCCATTTTTCAGTTTTCTCTGCATTAAAGTAAAATACATTCTGGGTGCAGTACCCACCCCCCAGCCTGCTTGCTATTGGGGGCACCCAGCAGGTAGGAGGACCCAGGACCACCGATGGGGGGACCCAAAAGGAAGAGGATCAGGGCTGCTCTGTGCAAGTCATTGTCAGAGTGGGAGCAGCAGCTGTGTTCATGCAGCCGTTGAATCCCAATATATATAAAAAGAAACTGCCTGCGCAGGGATTCATTTAAGATTATCTCTTTGTCAATTTTTTTGAAATTGAATAAAGGGTGTTTTAAAAAACTTTTCAGTATTTTTTTTTTTTATATAGAAAATAATATAATCTCAACTTCTTTTCAAAAGTAATTGTAATTCAAAGTGTGAGAGCCTTGGAAGCTGAAAATTGGCCTGTGCAGGTAGTGGTGGAAATGTCCGGTCTGGAAAGGGGTTAATAATAAAAAGTGGTGAATTTATTCCCGCAGGCTGTATAATGTATAATAACTTCACTGTTGTCAACTTTCTCTACTAGTACACATTTTATACAAACAACTAAAAGTAACCAACCAAGGCAGCTTCAACCTACTTTTGTGGCCATATGTTGTTTTTATTTGCTACCAGATTGCCTTTTAATACAGCAGAATATATCATTCACTTAAAAGGTTCTTTTATGTCTAGGTTTCAGACTTACATAGGCCATGTCATAGAAAGTTGTAAAGAGGAGGCTATAAAATGTATTGCTCTAGAATATATAATACTGTGGAACACTGCTGAGCTTAACTTTTAATTACAAAGTGAGCCAAGAAAATCACCCTGTGTTTTAAAATGAATCCACGGACCTTTAAAAGTTTTTTTTTTTATATAGGTATGCGAATGTCCTCAGCTGGTCATAAATAACCTGATCAGTTTATGTTAAAGCGGGGGTTCACCCTAAAACAAGTATATCCCATTCAATCCAACATACTGCCGACATGTGCATAATGCGCGTCACCAGTTTTCGAAATAAGCCGAACTGCGAGTCGGCGCTATACGGTGCCTGCGCACCGACACATTAGCAGCCCTCGCAGGGGGCTCCACTATTCCTATATCTTACAAACTCAACAGTTTAGCCTCCTGGCTTTCATTCTTGCCATCCGGCAAACAGAGTTTTCTAGAGTTTTCTAGAGTTAAGCTCAATCATCAACCGGCATCTGCGTCCTGATTTGCACACTCTAGCTGCAACCCATGCAGCCTCTCTCTCCTCTCAGAGAGATGGGAGCTCACCTGGCTCCCAGGACCAGACTTTCTGTCTGTTGGGTGGGGCTCTGAGCCATAGCCAGGTCAGAACTAAATAGCTGGACACACAGCTGTGTTGCTGAAATCAGGAGTGTTTCCGGACAGAAGTTGTGCACCTGAACCTATTACCTGTTACCCTCCCACCTCTTCAACTACTTATTTTATTATTTACCAAGTTCAGCTAATAAATCAAAGAAAAAAGTCTAAAGTGTGGACTTTTTCTCAACTCTCATCTGATACCCTAGACGGCGAGGAAATAGATGCCACCAAAAACTAACCAGCAGCTTCTCCGGGGTTAATGCTACACGTGGGGGCTCATCTGGGATTGGCTGTTACCTCTTGCAACGGAAACAAGAGTTTATTTCGCCATTGAGAGTCTGAATTTGTCGAGGTGTTGGACTGTGCTCGCAAAGAAGGGGTAAAGGTCAGGGTGCTTGGCTAAAGGCGTTGGCTGCACGTGCAATGGGGTGACGTGCTCGAGGGCGACGGGCCAAGAAAATAACTGAAAGTGGGAGGAGTTACCCACCCCTGCGTGAGACGTGAGTGTGTCTGGCACGACAGAAAGTGTAAATTGCCCGATTGTGAGAGAGGATTGTGTGCAGTTATGTTGCTGTATCCAACACCATCGGAGAGACTTAGGCCTGTGATGTCTTTGGCTGAAGTTGGTACAAGTTCCGCTCCAATGGCGTTTCGTACTTTACACGAGCGGCAGCGTGTAGGCACACGGTGTGTCCTGCCCAAGGTGCCAGGGGCTGACAGTCCAGATTCAACCCTTCGGCCAATGTCGACAGTGTGGAGTGTGTCTTTTTGAAGTGGACCCGTGCCTAGCGCGAACCTTAACATAGTCCGTGGCATAGGTCCTAGGTTTAAGAGTAAACAACAGCTCACAATCCATTTTAAAACATGAGAAGGATGCACGGCTACCGTCAAATCTCTCTGGCATAATAACAAACAGCTCAGGACATGCTGGTTCCGGGGCTGAGCGTGCTGTCCCTTTAACCACTTGACAACTGGGCACTTAAACACCCTTCCTAACCAGACCAATTTTCAGCTTTCGGTGCTCTCACATTTTGAATGACAATAACTCAGTCATACAACACTGTAACCAAATTAAATTTTTGTCCTTTTTTTCCCACAAATAGAGCTTTCTTTTGGTGGTATTTGATCACCTCTGCGGTTTTTATTTTTTTCGCTATTAATGAAAAAGAACGAAAATTTTGTAAAAAAATGAATTTTTCTTCATTTCTATCATAACATTTTGCAAAAAAGTAAATTTTCCTCATAAATTTGGCCTAAAATGTATACTGCTACATATTTTTGGTAAAAAAAAAAATTGGGATATTATTTAGTCTGGGTGAAAGTTATGGGGTCTACAAGCTACGGTACCAATTTCTGAAAATTGAACAATTTGATCACACCTGAAGTACTGACAGCTTCTCTCATTTCTTGAGACCCTAACAAGCCAGTAAAGTACAAATATCCCCCAAATGACCCCTTTTTGGAAAGTAGACATTCCAAGGTAGTTAGTAAGAGGCATAGTTAGTTTTTTGAAGTTGTCATTTGTTCCCACAATTCTTTGCAAAATACGTTTTTTTTTTTTTAACACCATATTGTCATTATAACAGGTTATTTCTCTCACATGGCATGTATATTCCACAAATGACACCACAAAATATATTCTGCTGCTCCTCCTGAGTATGGCGATACCACATGTGTGAGACTTTTACACAGCGTGGCCACATACAGAGGTCCAACACCGAAGTAGCAACTTCAAGCATTCTAGGAGCATAAATTACACATCTAATCTCTCAACCACCTATTACACTTTTGAAGGCCCTGGAGCACCAGAACAATGGAAACGCCCACAAAGTGACCCCATTTTGGAAAGCTAATACCCCAACGTATAATCTATGAGGCATCATGAGTCTTTTGAACAGTTCATTTTTTTGTCGATGTTTTTGGAAAATGTGGAAAAAAAATGAAAATGCATTATTTTTACACAAAGTTGTCCATTTATAGGATATTTCCAACACATAGCATGTACATAGCAAAAATTACACCACAAAATATATTCTGCTGCTCCTCCTGAGTATGGCGATACCACATGTGTGAGACTTTTACATAGCGTGGCCACATAGAGACCCAGCATCCAAGAAGCACCATCAGGTGTTGTAGGGACACAAATTACACATCCAAATTCCTAACAATCATATTTCTAACACAGCATGTACATACCAAGAGTTACACCCTAAAATACATTCTGCTCAGTAATGGGTAAAAAAAAAGGATTACCTGTGGTTTTAGAAGTGCAGTTGTCCACAAGATGAGAGCCCTGATCCAGGCAGCAGGCAAGGACGTGGTCAGCGACAGTGAATGGAATTGTCCAGGCAGCAGGCAGGAATATTGTCCATAGTCGGTACAGGCAGGGATACTGTCCATATACAGTCCAGGGCCAGTGCAAGTAGAAACATTGCCAGCAGTGCCAAAATATTGGTCCTGGTAGTAAGCAGGAACATGGTCCAAGTAGCAGGCCAGGAAAGAATGGGGACAGGGGTAGAGACTTCTCCCACCCAAATCTCTTTGAAGCCTCCGGGCAACCAGACCCTAATCTGGGAATGAGAAAACAAAAAAAGGTATTTTTTTCATCCAGAAAAACAATTCTGGAGCCCCTCACATATGTGAGACCCCTGTGTTCCCACTAGCATAGCAAGATCAATCCAAGGGGCAGGCAAAAAACATGGTCAAACAGTTCCAGGGTCAGTTCCAGAGCAGGCAGAAGTAGGTACAGTTTAGCGTTAGGCAGAAGCGTAGTCGTATAACAAGCCAGGGTCAGTTCCAGAGCAGGCAGAGTAGGTACAGTTTAACGTTGGGCAGAATCGTAGTCGTATAACAAGCCAGGGTCAGTTCCAGAGCAGGCAGAGTAGGTATAGTTTAGCGTTGGGCAGAAGCGTAGTCGTATAACAGGCCAGGGTCAGTTCAGGAGCAGGCAGCGGTATGTACAGTGGCATAAGAGGTGTGACCTTAAATGACAATTACGTTTACCATACTTTCCTAATAATCTATAAAAGTATGGTAACGGCGGAAACATTGACTCAAACAAAGGCCTGGTTGGGAAGGACAATCAGGGCAATGATATGTTGTGTCTCTTCTAGTTCCTCCTTTGGTGCACACCCGGCATCTCTTCTGACGTTTTCGGCCTGATTCATGGGGGGGGATTTTCTCAATAAAGTGTCGTTCATAGAGTCTGCTCACGCAATCAGAGCGAATGCCATCTGGTGAGTCTATAAGGCAGGAGATAATTTCTTCTTGGTACTGAAGATAAGATAAGGGGGTCCTTGTAGATTTACGGTAAATGACATACGTGTTGTAAATGGCCAAACTGAAAAGATATATGGAGACTTTTTTATTACCAATGGCGGCTTTTTCTTGTGGGAAGGTAGTGTTCGAGCATCTGATCATTGCAATCGACTCCCTCCATGAACAAATTATAGTCTTGAACACATTCTGTTTTTTGGAGAGGGCCATTTCTTCTGAGGATTTCTACGTGGGTGTCATCATGTATTGTTGAGAGCATGTGGACATTTCGTTTGTCCCTCCACCGGATAGCCAATACTTCCTCATTCCGCAAAGATGCCGTCCTCCCCTTTTTGCAGTCTTTCCATAACGAGCCTTTGCGGGAAACCCTTCCTATTGGGTCGCACTGTACCACACGCTGGAGTGCCCATCCGGAGAAGGTTGCGGAAAAGGGGCAAGCTTGTATAGAAATTATACACATAAAGGTGGTAACCCTTTCCAAGGAGTGGATATACAAGATCCCAAACAATCTTTCCGCTGGCTCCAATATATTCTGGACATTCAGGGGGATTCAGTTGGGTGTCCTTCCCTTCGTACACCCGGAAGGCGTAGACGTACCCTGTGACTCGGTCACATAGCTTGTAGAGCTTAACCCCATATCGGGCCCTTTTGTTTGGGATATACTGCTTGATGCCAAGCCTGCCTGTGAAGTGGACCAATGACTCATCCACGGAAATATTTTGGTCGGGGACAAATAACTGGGGAAATTTCTCAGAGAAGTGGCCGAATTTTAAATAATTTGTCATGTGATGGGTCATTTCGGGGAGGGCACTGGGTGTTGTCATTGTAATGGATGAAATTATCATGTGGTATCTGGTTCTTGACATAGTGGATGAAAAGATTGGCATGTGATGGATTGGGTTTTTGGACCAATATGCGTATGATTCATTTTTTTTTGTGAGCCCCATGTTAAACGTTAGGCCTAAAAATAATTGAAATTCCTCCACTGTCAATGCTTTCCATTTATAGGGACGGGCGCAACTTGAATCAGGGTGGTCTGTTATGAATTGCTGTGCATAGAGGTTGCACTGGGCCACGATGGAGGATAATAGGTCTTGGGTAAAAACTAAGTGAAAAAAATCAATAGGGGCAAAGTTCTCTGTGTTCACCTGAACACCTGGCTGGGCGGTGAAAGGTGGGATGTTTGCTGCTCCTGAATTGGGGGGAAGCCACATAGGGTTTTCAAGGGCATAGGGAAGGCTGGCATGGGTCCTAACCCTTTGGGGCTGAGATGACACTCTGCTGGTTCTTGGCCTTTGCTGCAGTGGTACCTCATTTCTTCTGGATGGCATTGAGCTGCTGGTTGATGCCACTGCATCTCTGGTGGATGGCACTGAGCTGCTGGTTGATGCCACTGCATTTCTGGTGGATCGCACTGAGCTGCTGGTTGACGCCACAGCGCTACTTGTGGTAGCCTGCTGCTCCATGTCAATACGTCTTCGTTTCATGGGCACACTTTGCTCTTCCTCTGAATCTGTAGAAGACCCACTGCTTACAACCGGTTCATATTCTGAATCAGAATCAGAGAGCTCCCCGCTGCTCTCGTCGGTCAAGCACATATGCTGGTATGCCTCCTCAGTGGTAAAAAAACTTTTTGCCATACTGGTGACTGTGGGCTGTGGTGACAAACTATGGTAGAGAAACTGGAACAGATATGGCTGCACTGATGGGTGCTGATGAGGCTGGTCTAATGAGGGTGCACTGATGGGTACTGAAGGTGCACTGATGGGAACTGATGAGCACTGTAGTGGCACTGATGAGCACTTATGGACACTGGCAGCACCGATGAGCACTGTAGTGGCACTGGGCACGGTAGTGGCACTGACGGACACTGGCAGCACTGATGAGCAATGTAGTGGCACTGGTGGGGCACTGGTGGCACCGATGGGCACTGATGATCACTGTAGTGGCACTGGTGTGGCACTGATGAGCACTGATGGACACTGGCAGCACCAATGGGCACTGTAGTGGCACTGATGGAGCACTGGCGGCACTGATGAGTACTGTAGTGGCACTGACAGACACTAGCAGCACCAATGGGCACTGAAGTGGCAGAGGTGGCACTGGTGGGGACTGTAGTGGCACTGGTGGGGACTGTAGTGGCACTGGTGGCACAGATGGGGGACTGGGGGGACTGTAGTGGCACTGTAGTGGCACTGGTGGCACAGATTGGGACTGTAGGGGCACTGATGGGTAGTGGTAGTTGCTCTGTGTGGCACTGCTGGGCACTATATAGATGTCACTCACTTGAAAAATGTCTTCTCTCCTCACACGCTGTATCGATGTGAGGAGAGAAGAGAAGACGACCTCAGGATGACCCTTTTTTGTTTACATTCTTCTGCTCCCTCATTGGAGGGAGCGATGAGGTGGTGAAGAGCCGCTATCATTGGCTCTTCACCGTGATCCGTGTTGCGTAGGGTCCCCTGGACCCGGCGAGCACGGACATTTTCGCGAGCGCGTTGAAAGGGACGCGCAAACGGCGAAGTGCACGAGGACGTCCCAGGGACGTCGTGTCACAGCAATTCGACGGCGCTGTAGCAGTATTTTCGCTATAGCGCGGTCGGCAAGTGGTTAAGTAATTGGACTTCTTGCTGTAGTGCAGAATGGTATGGCCCAGGCTGGAGACTTGCAGAGCCAGGGAGGTGAGCATCTTGTACAACTCTGCGGACTCCATGTTATTGGTCAGTTCATTATGTGAGGGCTTACCTTGAGTGGAGTCCATTTTGCAGACTTGTAAGCTCACCCTTACTCACAGCCCACAGTAATTAGGTACCCACAGCCCACGGTAATGAGGTAAGACACTACCTGGACTGTGAGTCCGTGCACGGGGGCCAGATAGGGATTAGCCAAGGATAGTCAAGTATAGCCGAATCCAGGATTCCAGGATTCAGAGTAGGGTCAGAAGCCGGGGTCAGTCCTGTAGCTGAGCAGACGGGGCACAAGCCGTGGGTCAAGGGCTGGAGAAGGCAGGGAGAATCCGAAAGTACAGGCTAGGGTCAAAGGGCAGGAGACAGCAGCATTCCAGGGTACATAAGCCAAAAGGTCAGAAGCCGGGGTCAGTCTTGTAGCTAGAGATAACCACAGGAACCGTTGGCACAGACAGGATGATCAGAGCACAATGAACTGACACCTCCCTCATAGTGAGGCAGGGCTTTATATCCTGGTTGATTAGGAAACCTGCCTCAGCTGGACCAGGATAGACAAGTGCAGATAGTAGGGAGATCAGGCAATCAGCACATAGTTCAGCACCAGGCTTCAATGGACAGCAAGCAGAATAGCAACTGAGAAGTGGCTCAGAGGAAAAGACCCGGAGCAGCAACGGAGAGGTCATGGGTTCAATTCCACCCAGAGCCACCCGGGGCACGACCACACCTCGCTGTCCATGTGACACCTGGGAAGGATAACCAGGTCTACTCGACTACCACCCTTGATAACTAGGAAAAAAAAATAACCATGCCCGATCACAGGTTCTATTTGTAGGACAAAGGAGGTGAACCGGCAGAACTTACTCGCAGTGTTTGTTTCTTTTTTTCCCTTTTCAAGAAGTCCATGAGGAACTATACTTTCTTCCTTCAAGTGAAAATAAGTGATCTTGCGCTACTGCGATAGCTAATATAGTATCCAAAACAAGTACCAAATATAAAAATATATATAAACACGTGCCTTATATAAAATGTGAAATCTAAATAAATGAATAAATAAATAAAGTCCAAAGTGCATAAGTGCCAAGGTGCATAAAGTGTAGGTACACGGCAGTCCGTGAATAATCCAGTGTTCACAATGTTCGTGCAGGTGTCACTCCGTGGAACAAACAGCCTCACAGGCCTCTCACCTCACTGCCACGAAATAACTGCATTAAGTGTCATCTGATAACTCCAAAACTTATTAGCCAGGTGTGTTGAGTTTGGTAGACATCCGGGTCCTCACAGAACAAGCATAAGACTATACCAACTCGGAAAACAAAAGTGGAGAAAGAGAGACTCCCATAGTGAAGTATTATCATAAAAGGGACATTTATTAAAAAATTATCTGCTTACAAAAAATTATCTGCTTACATCAAGATATATAAAAACAGCTTAAAACACACGGCATAAGCCGGATCCTCACGTCACTCCAGGTGTCCGTCAATCCCTACGCGTTACGGCTACTGCCTTCATCTGCCTTCATTTTAATAAATGTCCCTTTTATGATAATACTTCACTATGGGAGTCTCTCTTTCTCCACTTTTGTTTTCCGAGTTGGTATAGTCTTATGCTTGTTCTGTGAGGACCCGGATGTCTACCAAACTCAACACACCTGGCTAATAAGTTTTGGAGTTATCAGATGACACTTAATGCAGTTATTTCGTGGCAGTGAGGTGAGAGGCCTGTGAGGCTGTTTGTTCCACGGAGTGACACCTGCACGAACATTGTGAACACTGGATTATTCACGGACTGCCGTGTACCTACACTTTATGCACCTTGGCACTTATGCACTTTGGACTTTATTTATTTATTCATTTATTTAGATTTCACATTTTATATAAGGCACGTGTTTATATATATTTTTATATTTGGTACTTGTTTTGGATACTATATTAGCTATCGCAGTAGCGCAAGATCACTTATTTTCACTTGATTGTCACTTTGTGTTATGTAAACACTTTTAGGTTTTGCAGCAACTTTTTCACATATTTATTTTTATATATATGTATATATTATTTATATAGTTTATCTACATTATTATTGCTTTATATAGCGCGGAGGCTTTCACATACAATACTTTCTTCCTTGCTGTTGCTGAAGATGTGTTTGACTTTGGGGGAAAGAACCTAGTCAGTTTAGATTAGGGCCTATGAGGACTTTGTGGTCAAGAAAGTATCTTCAATAGAAAGTGGTGCACACTATGATCATATACTCTGCCGCCAGAGGGCAGTGTTTGGTAACGCTCAGGAGAGACTTTGTTTTTTTTCTCTCCCTTCTTTATATTTTTGCCTAGCACTTAGGTTTTAAATGCTCCTTAGGGAAGAAGGAAACTCCATCTTTACAACAGAAGTGCAGCTTCGCTCTTCCTTAGGGGAGGTATATAATTTGGTATTGTGTGTGTTTTTCTATTTTATTTTTCAGGTCAAGTTAATCTTCTATCAATACTGTCTGAGAATGGGGCAGACTAGATAGATAGGAATAATTATGTGAATTGTACAAAATAGTGTGATTTGATAACACTTGTTACTCTCTGTTGTTGTTGCATTGTTCAAATGGGTTCAGGTGTGGGAGCGCAGGCTTGAGACTCCATGGTTTTGACACTGGGGACAGTGTCTAGTTTAGTGGGGGAGTGTGTAGCGGCTTGCTACTTTTTAGCCGGCGCTGCTTTAAATTTAGAGGGTAGTCTGAGAGTTAGTTGACTCAGACTGTATGATTTTTCCAAATTTTGGGCCTCTGTTCCAGCCATGGCTGTACTGTGATTGACCACTATTGTTGTCTGGAGTGCCGTTACCACCCCAGGCCAAGGGTGGCAGCAGTCAGTTCAAGGTGTTTTGGGTGTTACCCTTAGGCAGCCAATCAGGGGGGGATGATCGTCCCACTGTGCATGCTGGGGAGGAGTATTTAAGGCACAGACGCCATTGGACTGGGGTCGTCAATCGCTGGTCTGTCCCCCCCCCCCTGTGAGTGGCCCTCCTGGCCGGGGGTGCATGTTCATGTGTTCCTGGCTCTGGGACCACGTTGGTCCAAGGTTGTGATCTACTAAGTAGGCACGGTAGTCAGACTGGGTCTACGTTTGCAGAGTGGTCCTGTGCTGTCCGTCCTGGAGGGACGAAGCCACTCGATGAAGAACCTATCTTGGAGAGCACCGTGCACAAGGCTGGTATCTCAGGAGAGGCCTTGAACTTCATTAAAGGACGCACCATTACTGAAAGGCTGAATGATGGTCGCCTGTCAGTTCTAAGTTTACAAGAAGTAAATTGGGAGAGATCCGGGTGCTGAATCCTGTGTTGAGAGGATTTTGGACCAAACATACCTCCATCTGTGGGAAGGTCTGTGGCACAGAATTTACCAATTTCTGTGCGCCATCCCTGCTGCTAGGCTAGTGAGAGAGGCCAATCCCCAGGTGTGCAATACCCACTCTGGCTAGAGTGGCATCGAAAGCTGTGTTGCTGGAAGCATTAGTGTTTCCAGACAGAAGTTGTGCACCTGAACCTATTACCTGTTACCCTTCCACCTCTTCAACTACTTTTTTTAATTCTTTACCAAGTTCAGCAAATAAATCAAAGAAAAAGAAGTCTAAAGTGTGGACATTGAACTTTTTCTCAACTCTCATCTGATACCCTAGACGGCGAGGAAATAGAGGTAACATGACACCCAAAACGAACCAGCAGCTCCTCCTGGGGTAGTGTTACAGGTAAGAAACATTATCATCATTTACATGTTATAATGTAAAAATTACCTGGAGTGGGTGACTGGGGACAAAGAGAAGACGAATTGTCCATAATGGGGATGATATTACACAGTGGCAAATGAACCACTATGACTCAAAAGTGATATGGTCCAGAAATATTTAGACAGAATAAAGGAGGATAAAGCACCTGGACCTGATGGCATACACCCATGGGTTCTAAAAGAACTGAGCTCTGTCATTTCAAAGCCATTGTTTCTAGTTTTTAGGGACTCTGTAATGACAGTAATAGTACCACTGGATTGGCGTAGGGTCAATGTGGTGCCTATATTTAAAAAGGTATCAAAGTCTTTACCAAGTAACTATAGATTTGGTTTAACTTCTGTAGTTAGGAAGATACCGGAGAGTTTAATAAAAGATTTAATTGATGAGTTTTTGATGGAAAAAAAATATTTTAGACAACAGACAGCATGGATTCATGAAAGACAGAAATTGTTAAACAAACCTGATTTATTTTTATAAGGAAATAAGTAAAACCTTGGACAGAGGGGTGGCTGTGGACGTGGTACACTCGGATTTTGCCAAAACGTTTGATACAGTTCCGCACACACGGCTCATGTCATGTGTACTGTGTGCTAAGGTGAGAAGTGTGTATTTGAACAGAGGGTTAGTATGTTAGAGAAGACTTGTAAGCAAAAGGAAATTTGCCTCGTTGAATCAGAGAGAGTCGGATAATGAGCGTATTATAACACTGCTTAGGAAAGAATTAGCCGAAAGTGCAATAGTGGAGACTCAGTGCACAATAAAGATAGAGGTTACGCAACATGCAGGAAAACCATATGCTATGGTTAATGCAAGTAATAGTAATATGATAGAAATCAAGGTTGAAAATTTAAATAGAAGTGCGGAAAATGATTCTGGTATTGAATCAGTCGAGACGTCTGATGAGTCCATCGCTAGTGATTACTCTTCGGACGGTGGAAGTGTACAGTCTGTTCAGAGTAATGTTATGTAACAATGTGAGTCTCCATCGCAGAGAAGGGACCATGCAGGGAGACCGACCCTTAAATGTTTTTTATGTAAAAGGGTGGGTCACATTGCAAAATATTGTTGGGCGGAGAATAATATCAAAATAAGATCTCAACATCCCAAAACTATCCCAAGGCGTTATGGGGTGTATTCGGTGAGATGGGGTAACCCTAGGCATAAGGTCCATAATACTCAACTTAGACAGGGGAGTCACTATTATGATAAAGGGGAGGAGCCACATGTTCATTCAAATATAGCAAGGGGAGGAAACAATGGTAGCAGCCCTTAAAGAGCTGCAGGGATGGTGAGAATTTTCTGGTTAATGTTTCTTTGCTTTATCTCTGTAGTCTATCCCTTATCGACTGAGGTGGAGAAAGTCTGTCATCGCCATGTTTGCCAAATCTGATCGAATTTCCCAGTTTCCCCCCTACGACTATATGTTAGTCTCTCTCTAAGAAGTAAGGAATTTACTAGTAAAATCCACTGCCTTCCCGTGGGGACTTCTGGTGCCATCCAGTATCGTGCTATAAGATTTCTTGCTAGATATAATACTCTAGTTAACATTGTATAGATTCCTTTTGGGAAGGTATCCACCTCTATGGACCCCAATATATATACCAGGGGGTCCAGAGGGATGGGTATCTGTGCGAGTCTACTTATACACTGGGAGATCTCCTCCCAATACCGATGTAGTTTTGGACATCTCCAGATCAGATGTATAAAATCGCCCTGATGTATTTTGCACTTCGGGCATAGCGGGGAGTCTCTTACTCCCCACCTGTGCATCTGCTCTGGTGTTATATATGCCCGGTGCAAAATAAATAGCTGTGACAATCTATGTGATGCTGATATCGATACTGCGGGAATACATTCTACGCCCTTTTCCATAGGCTTTCGTCTATATTCCCTACATCTTCAGCCCATTTGCTGCGACATTTTAAGGATGTATAATCCTGAGTCCTAGATAGTAGTTCCCTGTATATTTTAGAGATTAGTCCTTTCCGATCCTCTATTCCAAGTACTGCCTTGATTAAGGGGGCTGCCGATGTTGTTAGGGATTGTGTTTTTTGTTGTGCCTGTAACGCATGTCGAAGTTGGAGGTATTGATAAAATCCCTTTAGGTTTAACTGAAATTCCTGGCACAACTGTTCATATGTTTTCAATGCCTCCCCTTCATACAACTGCTAAATTTAAGGAAAAGGGAGGTGTAGTGTACGAAAACAAGAAAATAAATGAGAGGTAAAACGAAATGTTCACGATAAAGTGGTGCCGGTAGGGAAGGGCTGGAGGGAGGGGGGCAAATAGAAACACGTAAAAAACAATGCACAAAAGGGATATAGACAAGAAAAGGGAGCAAGTCTGGAAACTAGAGTTTTATATATTTTATTACCTATTTAATATGCACTGTATTTTGTATTTGAATATTTGCACAAAGTGTACGATAAATGTAAACATTGAATAAAAAAGAAATGATTTAAAAGAAATGTTTCTTTGCGATGAATAAGGATTTAGATCGGAGTTATAGAGATTTGCCTGTCATGTTTGGAAAATTATAAAGGACCTTGATATATATATATTTTCGAGGATCAGCCTCTTATTTTCAGTTTTCTTTTTAATCCAACCGTAAATTTTTAAATTTTTTATGATTTTTTTTTCTCATATAATTTTTTTTATTATTCAATTTTTTTATTACACATTTTTTTCATGTTTTTATTATTTCAATTTTTTTTATTATAATTTTTGTAATATTTTTTTATTAATTTTCATTTTTCATTTTTTAATTTCATTTTTTTTATAATTTTTTTATTATTATTAATTTTTCATTTTTCAATGTTTTTTTCTTTCTTTAGTTTCTTTAATTTTTTATATTAATTTGTTTGTTAATTTTTTTAATTTTTTTAGCTGCTGGAATTGTGTTTTGTTTTTCTTTTGTTTGGTTTTCTTTTCATTCAGGTGGAAAGAATTCCAATATTTTGGCATTTATCCACCTGAAAGGGGGAGTAGTGCATAGATCTTAAAGTACAGATAATGCATTGTTTTTTTTTGATGCTTAACATTTAGAATTTTTGAGAAGCAAAGTTCACATTCACTTTTTTTATTATTTTAGATTTTTGCTTGTACCATGGGGATCCATTTTAGAATGGGTTCATCCTAGAGGAATCAGGGTGTTTTGATAATTTTTTTCAGAAGTCGGGAACACTAAATTCCTGTGTTATGAGATAATATGGATAAGAATTTGATTCAGCTCTTTTGTTTAACCACTTGCCTACTGTGCACCTACACCCCCTTCCTGCCCAGACGAAATTTAAGCTTCCTGCACTGCGTCGCTTTAACTGACAATTGCGCGATCGTGGCTCCCAAACAAAATTGGCGTCCTTTTTTTCCCACAAATAGAGCTTTCTTTTGGTGGTATTTGATCACCTCTGCGGTTTTTATTTTTTGTGCTATAAACAAAAATAGAGCGTCAATTTTGAAAAAAATTCAATATTTTTTACTTTTTGCTATAATAAATAACCCCAAAAATATATATAAAAACATTTTTTTTCCTCAGTTTAGGCCGATACATATTCTTCTACATATTTTTGGTAAAAAATAAATAAAAAAAATTAGCGTTTATCGATTGGTTTGCGCAAAATTTATAGTGTTTACAAAATAGGGGATAGTTTATGGCATTTTTTTTTTATTTTTTTACTATTAATGGCGGCGATCTGCGATTTTTTTTATTGGGACTGCGACGTTATGGCGGACACTTCGGACACTTTTGTGACATTTTTGGGACCATTTACATTTATACAGTGAACAATGCTATAAATATGCATTGATTACTGTATAAATGTGACTGGAAGTGAAGGGGTTAACCACTAGGGGGCGGGGAAGGGGTTAAATGTATGTCCTATGAGTGTTCTAACTGTAGGGGGAGGGGGGGTGACTGGGGGAGGTGACCGATTGTGTCCCTATGTACAAGGGACACAACCGCTCTCCTCTCTCCCTGACAGGGACGTGGAGCTCTGTGTTTACACACAGAGCTCCATGTCCCCGCTCAGTTACTGAGCAATCGCGTGTGCCCGGCGGCGATCGTTGCCGCCGGGCACTCGCACGGGATCCCCGCAGAGCGGCGCGTGTGCGCGCGCGCCGCAGGCGGCGCGCTCGCGCCCGCCCGCGGCTTTAAAAAGACATCACGTCATATGACGTGATGTCAGAACAATGGAGTCCTCCGCCCGCCGTCATTTGACGGTGGGCGGTGGACAAGTGGTTAACTTCCAAAATCTGGGTGGAGCGAAATTGGAAAGGATTCTGGAACAGAGATGGAGAGGACAGGATTGGAGAGGATTCTGGAACAGAGATGAAAGATGTTGATCTGGTTTGCAGTTCGTCTGTGCAATACCACACCGAAAATTTATTCTGATAAACGTTCAGGAGAGAAAAGATTCAGATTAATACTTGAAAAATAAGGTTTATTTTTCTCATGGACAATGTTTGCACTAATACTGAATCTGAAAGACTTTGCCTAACAACGAGATGCGTGAAACATTTTGCCAAAGTCTCTCCTGTCATTTATGGATGCAAATGGACTATGAATACAAATGCAATGGGTTGGAGGTTGGGAAAGGAATATAACGTATCCAATCCTTCAGAACAAGAGATGTAAAATATGTTTTTTTATTATGGGAGAAGGAATTGAAAGAAGGAAATGTTTTTTGTTTACATGTACTGTATTGACATAACTGAATATGGCGCAGGTACCTAGGAGACTGGCACTTATGCATAATAAGGTGTCTGTTGGCCAGACTAGAAGGTACCAGGTGACACATCAATAGGGGGAAAAAATTATTCGTAGGGGCGGTGTCTTAATCTTAGCAGTCCTATAATGAAGCTCTTGGTTACTCGACATATGGGAGATACACCTAATTGATGTCTTACCTGAGAGGTTGAAACCCTGCATGGGTAATGCCAGTGACTACAGCAATAAACGCTGGCTACCAGGGTACAGTATGCCGTCACCACATGGTGCTTCAGCATCTAGCAGTGGTAGATAGAATCCTAGTACCCTATATGTGCTGAATATATATCACAACATATACTGTATAGTTTTTATTTCATTTGGTTATTCACATGTTTACCTATGTAAATATCTTACAGCTCATTGATATTTTACACTTATAGCACATATAATTATAAGTATTCACATTTTTTCTGTTGAAGGAGTAGCCCTGCTCCTAAAGTCACACTTTTTTGTTTGTCACACATTTGGGAGATACTTGGGATCCCCCTAAAGGGTGAACCTTTTTCTGGCACTGCACTTATTTACCTATATCGTTTCACAATTATCCATTGTTTTGTTGACTGCCTCACAGTTTTATTTAATTTTTCCAGTTTAGCGCAATATATCTACTAAATGTGGTATATTAGTGGCTTTCCCCCAGAGATGTGCTGACACAGAGTGAGGTTCAGGGTGCTAATCTCTGAGGAGTAACCAGAAGAGGAGGGATGTATTCAGCACTATATTGGGGGGAATAGGACCCAGTGTAAAGTGGCTCAAGATTTTGTCAACCTGGGTAAGAGAATGGTAGAGAGTGTGAGATGGTATAGGACAGACATATGTCATTGGCTCTGGCGTGCACGCAGCGGCAGGCAGAGTTATCGACCAGCATCAAGCTGATTGTACAGTCTCTCTATGAGGGGCAGTGGCCAGATGAGTTAGCATCACCACTCAGTAAGACTTTGTAAAACACGTTGCTTACACTAATCCAAAGTGGTAGTCAAATGCCTGGATGGGCTGTACTGGTTTGGATTGTGAAAGGTTGTGCTGTATGATCCATGTACAGAAATACAGACTCGGTCTGTATATTTTGTTGCGTCAATGGGCTTACTTACTGGGGATTCTATCTTGTTGCATTTGTGGCTAAATGACCCACATGTGGTCAGAGAGTATGGAATCTGGGGGCAGGTTTATATTTCCCTCTGTCGGAAGCATGACCACAATGTCCTCTGCATACCAGGTCAATACACGGTACTCTGTGTTCTGGATGGAGAGATCATTGCTGGGAAGGAAGCACCTGGGTATTATTTGGGACAAGTTTTTCTTTGTCCTAAAGGATACCGATGTGACGTTAGTCATTAAATGGGTATTGCTTGAACCTAACAGTAGGTAGAGGTACATGATATACCCTGGGCATGGTCACTGGAATCCAATAACAGGGATGGAATTGTGTGGGTTTTTTTTGTCATTGTTTGAGATTTATATGTGTTGTTAGACTCAAAACTTATATATGAAGCTCTCCTGCTTATCTATGCAAGGTAAGGGACAAATTGACGGTAGGGTCTCTTCATACAAATTAGAAACTTTGCTGCCAATTTAGATCCCTGAGGTACCGCAGATAGGCCAAGTTTCAGTAGGAAAAACCACTGTGAGCAAGCCTGCATAATCCCGACCCGTATTTACAGTAAAGAGTTATAGAAGGTTGGGAGCGGGATATGTAATTTGATTGGTCATATGCATATATGTAGATATTAGGGTAATGGGTTGATTTATGTTATGGTGTAGTGTGATAACGGTGTATTTTAAGCTAGTAAGATGGGCAAGATAGGCCCTCTTCGAGACTCTGTAGTTGAAAGCTGGTTGATACGTACTGTGTTTCCCAACTGCTCAGAGAAAAGGAGTTGATTGTAGCAATAAGCCGGGGGTGTGCCACCAAACAACAGCACTGCTCAGAGAAAGGGAGTTGATTGTAGCAATATTGCTACAATCAACTCCTTTTCTCTGAGCAGTGCTGTTGTTTTGGTGGTTGATGTAGTGCTTGGTGGATGGATTCAAACTCGGATGAAACAGTGTGGTCTATTGTCTGACACTGGTTGCTTTTGGGTACCTTCCCTACTGAAGGCTTCTGGAGAGAAATGAACACAACACGCTGGTCAGATCGCAGTTCCCTGTAGTTGGAGACGATCGGATGGTGACGATGTTCAGACCCTATTAATTCTACTTTCTGGTGAGTAGATCCCCTTGAGGGGACACGGGCACGGGAGACGTCTGACGGGTGTATCTTTCACGTGTGATGTCACCAGCTGCGGACAGCTGAACATTTGCTTAGGAACACCTTTCCCACTGAACTTTGGCTCACCCTCTGACCTCTGGAGAACTTTCTTGCTTTTATATACTATTATACATGCAAAAGAGTGATCACATTCAGGATTTCAGTGACCACTAGCGCTGCTGTATCATTTGATAAAGACTTTTTGTGATTTTATCAATTTTTACTTTTTATATAATACACTACTACAACCCTATGTACATTGATTGGTCCAAAGGCAAATGGGAGGGAGTTTGAATGAGGGATGAGTGAGTGTGGTTGTAACACAGAGTTCTATATTCTCGTCGATGCAAGGTTGAGTGAGGAGCTTGGCTGGTGAAGGCCTACAGCTTGTGTTTGGGCCTAAATGAGGCCCTGACTGGCCTGGGCATATGACATGTGGTCAAAGCCGAGGCCTTCTCTATGAACACACTGAGCTCATCCAGTGATGAAGGAAGTGTTAAGTATCTTTCATTGTTATTACCAGTATTGTTATTAGGCCATATATGTTTGTTGTTAGAATGTGATATTCCTTCTTTGAAGGAAATAAATGTAACTGTTTTACTCAAATGGGTCTTTTTTTTTAACTAGCATTATAGCCTTAAGCCTAGTACACTCTGGTCATATATATTAGCAAACAAGGGACTCATGCACATTAAAACAGATGCAATAGTTATATACTATAGGTTACAATAATAATATATAATATAGATATTATTGAATGATTTTACAGGAGGGCATGATATACATATACATACTATTTACATATGACTGGTGTCGGACCATGTCTATTTACATATGAATGCCACCGCTATTTGCATATCAATGCTGGTATTTATATGTAAACACAGGGTCTGCAAGAGTCATCTGTACACAACAATAGGCAGAGCTGGGCAGCATTAGTAACAGAATTTCACACTGAGATATCAGGACACATCACAGGACTAAAACCTCAAGGGAGGAGGCAATTTAATCTGGGATAGTTGGCAAGTATGAGGCAGCTGCATTGGGTCCCACAACAATGACAGGGCCCAGGACAGCTTCCCCTTTTGCCCTGCCTTAAATACATCTTTCTTCTTCAGGCTAGTTAGTATAAGACTTAGAATGTGGGTGGGAGAAGGTTTAAGATTAGACAGGTTTAGTTCTACTGTAAATTGGTCAGTAGCATGGCAATTTTAATGAGCAAAGTTAGACCAAAATGTACTAGAGACAAAGATCACAGCCTGGTGTTTTACTACAAAAGTTAAGATACTGCAGAAGATACAGCAGTAAGAAAATGGCAAGCAGCAGGACAGTTTTATTCAGGAAAATAGACTAAATGGTGTAGGCTTACCTTTTATTGTATATATGGAGATAGAGGGATACTGTGAATGTATAATATAATAATATGTGATTTGTCAAAGCAGTGGAAACTGCAGTTCAATAATGCACCTAGGGAAAAATAATCCACCGTGAGAGTACAAAAAGGGGGTACAGTATTGACCAGCACTACAGAGGAGTGGGGGGGAGGGGGTTACTTTTTTCGGATAATTGCAAAATGGACACCAGGATGGTGCTTGAAATCAATGGAAGGAAGGTTTTTACATGGAAAAAGACCAACTCATATATGGCGGCATGTTGTTGCCATCATCCCGTAGTAATTGAAATAATCGAAAAAAACCTCAGAGGTTGGGATTTTGTGGGCAACACATACAAAAATTCAGAAAATATATAGAAAAATTAAATAATTTATTACAAAAAAATATATAGATTGTAGACACATTACAGATTAATCAAAAATTTACATATTTATACAAAGACATAAATGATGCAATACTCTCCGTCATGCGAAACCATCACCAAGATTGGGAGGTAGGTTGTAGCAGAAAGGCCGACGCGTTTCGAATGTTAAACATTCTTTATCAAGGCATATGTAAGTATTACATCTAAATTGAAGCAAAAATGTAGATATTAGATATATATATACATATAATATGATACATAGCATCATATTGTCAACATTTAGGCAGAAAACATAGAAAGCATTGGTATACGACAACTCACCCGCTGTGTTAAAAACATTGTGCTCAAAAGGGTCCAGGCCACCGATCCCCTATATGGGGTGCCCCAGAAATCTGATGTCCCTAACAGCCGACCAAGTCCTACCGAATCATGCTCCTAATGCTCATAGGGTGGACAGAACTATTTGGTTCAATTGAATGGCATAAATGTCCTAAATTTGGAGAAAAAATAAAAAGAAAGGGATAGGGATCCCCCAAGACCAAAAGGAAGAAAAAAGACAAAAATCCTCATTATTGGGGGTATTTTGTATATTTATAAAGGGCTATCACAGCAAAGGCATTTGTTCCAGAACTAGTCTGAAAAACACTTACCAATAGGAGATGTGTAGCAGAGTCTCTTGTTTGTAAAAATGGCCTGGATATCCAGCTGGCCACCAGCAATGGTTTTCAGCCGACCACCAGCTTGAAAAACGTCTCCAAACTCTCCAGTGTATGGAGAGGGAATGACGCCAAACGTCCCCCTTGGTGTTCCTTTTGTACTTACCCATCATCGCTCCAGATGGTAAAACCCTCCCTCTAATTATCGCTCTAATTAAGGCCTTTGTAGATGTATATGTGTCTCATATTATCATCTCCATTCGGACGTTGCCGTCTGCAGATGATGTGCTCAGTACTGTCCACTGTCTATGACGCCATTACCGCGACCGGAAATTACGGCGCGGCCATTTTGTTGAAAGGTTTCAGATAGTGCGAAGCTGCAGGTGTCCGACCGGAACCGGAAGTTCCGGGGCGGCCATTTTAGAAAGGGGAAAGTATTCCCTTTATTCGCCGCACTGATCAGGGCCCTTGCAGAACATGACTGAAAAACCCAAGCAGTACACAAGTTCAGTGTTTCCCTCTCCATTAGGGCCTTGTTATCAAGAGGCAACATGTTTCCAACATGATCCCCTGTATGTAAAATCGCTGCCGTAAGTGGAAACTACGGCGCGGCCATTTTGCTGGAGAACTTACAGCATTACAAAAGCTACGGGTCTCCAAACGGAACCGGAAGTTCCGGAATGGCCATTTTGAAAGGGGGAAATACCTATATGTTGTGACTCTGAATACCAGAAAGGCATAAAACTAGTGACCGCGGCCATTTTAAAGAGGGGAAAGTATTTGTATCTTATTATTAGCACCCCCCAAGATCCAGTGCCGAAAAATTGTGGCCATCTTGGAATAGGGAAAAAGTCAAAGATGGATATAAGCAACCAGATGCTATAAAATTACAGTATTGGGAATGAGCGATAGAGAGTCAGGGCGTGGGCAGATTGAATTGCCCCGCATTCTGAGCATGTGGGTATTCCAGGGTTTGGATCCAAACCCCTGGAAAAAAAAAAAGAAAACTAAAAACCACAGCTGCCATAGGAAGCCACCCTCAGGTAGAGGAGAGAAAGCTCTCCTTCATCCTGGAGGTGAAATGGAGATGCCCGGGTAAGTACCCAGTGCATCTCCCCCGGCAGCTGATGAGCATAGGGCATGAATGAACTTATAATCGGCTAAAAAAGGGAGGAGACATCATCATCTAGAAACAACCCCTGGGATCAATTGTGGCATGGGCCCCCCCAGGCACAGACCACAACGGAGATAAGCCACCAGTATTCCCCAATGGTGATGTATCTCCTTCCCCTGTTAATCTGCTTTGACATAATGTAGATCAAAAGTAAACTCAACTAAACAACTTTTCTAAAAGGAAGAAAAGCAGTATTAAAAATTCTATAAACAATAATATACAATAGCTTTATACAAAACCCCTTGTTTCAAGAATCACAGTTAATTTCAATCACAGCTACAGGACTGCACTAAGTACTTCATTGACATGAGGTGGGGCCAGAGTTATGTTGTTAGTAAAGGGAGGAAGAAAGAACTCTAATATGGTATCTTAGAGCGGATGGAATTGTGCCTCCTATTGGTGAGAATCTAATCGGTTTTCCCAGAAAAGAATCCTTCTAAGAAGGGTCTAAAACTTTCACTTTCATTTAAGCCCGGGGGTGTTGTTGCTCTTAGGTACCTAATCCAACGCATTTCGCGTTGCAGTAGTACCTTATTCCAATCACCTCCTCCTAGAGGAATGTGTACCCGTTCTAATACCGTAAAGTTTACAGTTGGCATGTGGTAGCCATGATGTTTAGCTATATGTCTGCCGAGTGGAAGATATAAATTACAAATATGCATAGAATGCATATGTTTGTCTACTCGGCTACGAAGTTCTTGCTTCGTTTTACCTACATAGAATGAACCACACTGACATTGCATGAGGTATACCACTCCCCGAGTTCTGCAATTAGCAAAATGTCTCAGGGAGAAGGTATCCCCATTCGGCAATGTCAGTGTGGTTCTCCTTCCAATCACTGCACATTGCGCACAGGAACCGCAGGGGTAAGTGCCAAAGGTTTTACATGGATCTTTTTTATCCTTTCCTTTATATTCACTTTGAACTAGTAACGTTCCTATGGAAGATACTTTTTTATAGGTAATCTGAGGTTTGTCAGTAATTAAATTTTTTAGAATGGGATCCTCAGTCAGGATAGGCCAAAACTTTGAAATAACTTTCCTAATTTCTTGGTGTTCATTTGAAAAATTTATGATGATTCTCGTATTGGTTTCCTCTTTTGTCTTTTTACTGTTAGTTTTAGACTTGAAGACAAGAGACCTCCTATCCCTAGGTTTTTACATTACAAATGGAACCATTTAGAAATGTGATGAAAGGTTTAACTGGAAAACTTTTTGAAAGATAAATAGGGCATTTTATGCACAACAACATAAATCAGACCAAAATGAGGGTGAAATAAAGGGGAAAGAGTGACAGAGGGACTTTGTTCCAAATCAGGGATGGTCCCTCGAAATTAGTTGGGAGCTATGAATTAGGGCCCATCTGAGCCTGTGCACTATGACTTTTCTATTATATGATTTCTATTTTTTCTTCTCTGTTCTTCTTCAGAATTGTATCTGAATTGTTAATTTTTAAGATCATTTTACATAGTAGCCTATTTAGAATGTGTGGGTTTCACAATAAAACTGAGAACTTTCTTTTGTATCCTTCCAAGGTCTGTCCTCATCTCACCATTATCATACATCCTATTATAATGTCTGGCAAGACTAGTTTTTCGACCTTGAAAACATTACAGAACTCTATTGCATAATGTGGATAGCTACACAAAGAAAAATATATCATTTACAAAGAATAAAAAGACACATTAATGTCTATTAGAGGACATAAAGGTGTAAAAAAACATTTATAGTTGAGAAAATGAAGCCGTTGTGTTGTGCCTGAGGCAAGAGTGAAACTGGAAAGTGAAACAAATACGACGAACATAAAGAATACCCAGCAAATGTAGAGAAAATACTGCTGTTGAGGTTTTTAACACTTAAAGTGGATGTAAACCCCAAAAAAATTTTTTTTTGATGTCAAAATGTAGAGTATAATATTTCCTATCATCTGTGCCCAGTCTTGCCACACAGAGTTAATCCAGATCTGAGAAATCCTCTTTTAATGTTCAGTGAAAATGAACAGCCTTCCAGATAAAAACCTGCCTAAATAAAAAGTCAGTTTTCTCTTGCTTTGAGTGACTGGTTATTTACATATCTAGTTTGGACATGTTTATCATATGTTATGTTAATCATAACATGAGGTATAACAAGTAAGAAATCCACCCCTCCCCCACATAACTAGATTTGTAAATAACCTGGCAAAAACAGAGAAACAGACTTTATAATTTGGCAAGTTTTTATCTGGAATTCTGTTAATTTGCACTGAACATTAAAAGAGGATTACTCAGCGCTGGATTAACTCTGTGTGGCAAGACTTGGCACAGATTATAGGAAATCTTATACTCTACACTGTGACATCAAAAAAAAAAATCTTGTGGGTTTACATCCACTTTAAGTATATCTAAAGCCATTTTTTTTTTTTTTCATTTCAGATAGAGTATGGGAGGTTTAAAAACTACTGTGAGTTTCTTTGCAATCTGTGTTTTATTAGGGAAAGTTTCCATCGCTTCCTACCTTCTAAACTCAACTGGAAGTGTACAAGACAGAAATGAGCATCCTCATTGGAGGGTGCTTTGATGGCAATTAAATATTTGTATGTACCCTTGCTTTCATTCCCAGTGACACTAATGATCAAGACGATTACAAAAAGCACATATCCATAACAGGGGCACAAACAGGGACCCAACAGTGTCTCTACCCCCTTGCTACTCAATCCAAATAAAAATTAAAAATATTTGCCTTTAGTTATAGTTACTTTTAGCACTAGGAGCCACTTGGTAGCTTGGGTTCTATGTTTTTTGACTCAACCCATCATATAGAAGCGCTCTATATGAATGGTTACAATAAAATATAAGACTCCCTAAATAAGTACCTCTTTAGTGACCCTTTAAGTTTTTCCTTAGGGTGGTGTTCTAACTGTGGGGGGAGTGTACTAACAGGGAGCAGAGAGAGATCCCTGGAACAGCAGAACTCTCCCTGCTTCCCTGACAGAACGGGGATCTGTCTGTTTACATTGACAGATCCTCATTCTGCCTCTTGGGTCACTGGCGGAGATCGCAGCCACACGCATCGGCTCCGGCGTCGTGCCCCCTAGAACCTTTAAAGCTGCAGCCGTACAGCTACAGTGATTTGTGCAGGGGAGCCAACCTGCCATAACGATAGGGGCTGGATGGCAAGTAGGTAAATACCACCAAAAGAAAGCTCTATCTGTCTGCAAAAAAAATGATAAAAATGTAATTTGGGTAAAGTGTTGCATGACCACGCAATTGTCATTCAAACTGCACCAGCGCTGAAAGCTGAAAATTGGCCTGAGAAATAAGGGAGTGAAAGTGCATGGTATTGAAGTGATTAAAGGGTAAAACATAGGAAATATGTATGTATTGTTAGAATGTACAGCATACTGTATGTTTTTTTAAATACACATTCACAACATGGACATTTATGTGATCCTTCTTCTATTTGCACTAATAGTTGATATTTCAGCACAGGCTTCTTCTTGGTCCAAGCAGTACTATTAGGCCAGAATGGTTAAAAAGAAAAAAAATATATACTACACTTTGGGGTGAATTTATACAAGATTTATACAACTTTTATCCAGGATTCACACATTTTTCCAGTTAATTCCAATAAAAAATGAGTCATTTCTAGGCAGAAGTTGTGTGAACCTCATGTGAAATCATTTATAAATAGACCCCTCTCTGTTGACAGAGTAAAATTGGGTTCTGTTGTCGGTCTGTGTTTATTCATTCTTGTCTAATAGTATAATGACTTCCCTAAGATTCTGCTGCGCATTATAAAGAATATATCTCCCTCATTGAGTGTGCTGCCAGGCGCTATGTCTAAAAAGCAGGTTATTGTGGAAAAATACAGATAAAATATTATGGAAAGCGCTTACAATATCCAGATTAGGAAGGATCGGCTATTATTACGCTGCGCTCCGGAAGAATGGCCAAATACATAAAAAGGGATTTAATGCATCATATTAAAATATGTATGAGCCGTAACCCCACACTATAACCACAATAACAACTTAATTGCAGACTTATGCACATGAGGCAGAGATGTCATTTGCATACCATCTCAAAGTGCCATCCGCATTCTTCAGATTTGCTAATGTCAAGATCTTATGAATACTAATGTCCCATGTTACCTTGTTTATTAAGGGGCAGTGCTGCGTACTTCAAATGGCGACAGGGTTTTATTTTAGAGAAAAAAGCTTTCCACTTTAAAAAGATATTTGAAAGGCAAATGACTGCTGGTTAAACTTGTTTTGTAAAGTTGAAAATGTTCTTCTGTCCTAGAAACGTACAAGACAGGGGATCATTTAGAAAAGCGTGACTTAAATGACAACTCCGGTCAAAAACAATGCAACCACCCTTGTGTCTCCAGCTATGGCCATCCATTGCTATTGTGAGCTGCAGTGCTCTAATCCCAGCTGAGGAGCCTGCTTAATGAAAACGTGTCAAAAGCAACATGTAGGCTTCCATTATAGACTATCTGAAAATGCTAATTTCCCAGCTACCTCTCACTAAATAAGCATGCAGCCAGGGGTGTCAGATTAATATGAAATCTGGTGGTCTGCATACTTGATCAAATTCCACAACTGTTGAAGTAAGAGAATCAATATAAGAATCAGGCAAATAGCAGAGTTCAGCAATTGCAGCACACATCTCTCACCAGGTTTCCTATCATATCTAAGCAAATATAAATAGAAGTAGTCCTCATTCGTGAATAAATGCCTTGCTTATGCAACTTTGACCATCAGGTGCTGCATGCAGTAGTGTATTTAGGATTTGTTCTGCCCTAGGCCTGACTAAACTTGTGCACCCCCTAATTTAAATATGACACACCCCTTACTGTCAAGGCCACATCCCTTGCTGTTTAAGACCCACTCTAAAAATTTAGATTTCCTCTGACTTCCTGTTTGGCTATGGGGCAGGAAGTGTAGGGAAATCTCTGCAATGGGACAAGGATGGTAAAAAATTAACTCAACGGGGGTATAACCCTCCCTTACTCTATCCAAAATGAAAAAAGAAGTGTTGCCTATAGTTCTACTTTAAGCACAAATTTTGATAATTTTATGGAGAGGACTAAGAAGATATAACAATGCCAATGGTGCAGCAGAGTGAGGAAGGTTTGTGGTCCAGAATAATAGGACAGTTAAAATTAGAAGCACTGCCCCCCCCCCAGTTGTGGAATGCCGGCTGCCCGCATACTGGAAGCAGTGCGGCCACTTTATAGGGGCGCTAGACTAATTTGCCTCTCAGGGCTGGTGCTAGGATTTTTGGCACCCTAGGCAAAACCACATTTTGCCGCCCCCCACTTTGGCTCTGCCCCTGACTCCACCCTCTTTGCCCTTGTAACACATGTGACTTGACACATACACTGACCAGGGAGAGAGAGGGGGGAGAGAGAGAGAGAGGGGGAGAGAGAGGGGGGGAGAGAGAGAGGGGGGGGGGGAGAGAGAGGGGGAGAGAGAGAGGGGGAGAGAGAGAGAGAGGGGGGTGAGAGAGAGAGAGAGGGGGGGAGAGAGAGAGAAGGGGAGAGAGAGGGGGGAGAGAGAGAGGGGGGAGAAAGAGAGGGGGGAGAGAGAGGGGGGAGAGAGAGAGGGGGAGAGAGAGAGAGGGGGGAGAGAGGGGGGGAGAGAGGGGGGAGAGAGAGGGAGGGCAGAGAGAGAGAGAGATAAGAGGGAGGGCAGAGAGAGAGAGAGATAAGAGGGAGGGCAGAGAGAGAGGGGAGGGAGAGGGGAGAGAGAGAGAGGGCAGAGAGAGAGAGAGAGGGGGCAGAGAGAGAGAGAAGGCAGAGAGCGAGAGAGAGAGCGAGAGAGAGAAGAGGGAGGGCAGAGAGAGAGAAGAGGGAGGGCAGAGAGAGAGAAGAGGGAGGGCAGAGAGAGAGAGAGAGAAGAGGGAGGGCAGATAGAGAGAGAAGAGGGAGGGCAGAGAGAGAGAGAGAGAAGAGGGAGGGCAGATAGAGAGAGAAGAGGGAGGGCAGAGAGAGAGAGAGAAGAGGGAGGGCAGAGAGAGAGAGAGAAGAGGGAGGGCAGAGAGAGAGAGAGAAGAGGGAGGGCAGAGAGAGAGAGAGAAGAGGGAGGGCAGAGAGAGAGAGAGAAGAGGGAGGGCAGAGAGAGAAGAGGGATGGCAGAGAGAGAGAGAGAGAGAGAGAGGACAGAGAGAGAGAGAGGGCAGAGAGAGAGAGAGAGAGATGGCAGAGAGAGAGAGAGGGCAGAGAGAGAGAGAGAGAGAGAGAGAGAGATAGGGCAGAGAGAGAGGTAGGGCTGAGATAGAAGGGGACAGAGAGAGGTAAGAGGGAGGGCAGAGAGAGAGAGAGAGGTAAGAGGGAGGGCAGAGCGAGAGAGAGAGATACTAGGGAGGGAAGAGAGAGAGAGAGGGCAGAGAGAGAGAGAGGGAGAGAAGGCAGAGAGAGAGAGGGGGCAGAGAGAGAGAAGAGGGAGGGGAGAGAGAGAGAGAGGGGAGGAGAGAGAGAGAGGGGAGGAGAGAGAGAGAGAGGGGAGGAGAGAAAGAGAGGGGGGAGGAGAGAGAGAGGGGAGGAGAGAGAGAGGGCAGAGAGAGAGAGAGAGAGAGGAGGGGGGAGAGAGAGAGAGAGGGAAAGAGAGAGGAAGAGAGAGAGGGAGAGGGGGGAAGAGAGAGAGGAAGAGAGAGAGAGGGGGGGAGAGAGATGGAGAGAGAGAGAGGAATAGAGAGAGCGAGAGAGGAAGAGAGAGAGGGGGGCGAGAGAGAGAGAGAGAGGGGGGGGGAGAGAGGGGGAAGGTTTTTGGTCCAAAAAAATTAGAAGCACTGCCCCCCCCCCAGTTGTGGAATGCCAGCTGCCCGCATACTGGAAGCAGTGCGGCCACTTTATGGGGGCGCTAGACTAATTTGCCTTTCAGGGCTGGTGCTAGGATTTTTGGCACCCTAGGCAAAACCACATTTTGCCACCCCCCACTTTGGCTCTGCCCCTGACTCCACCCTCTTTGCCCTTGTAACACATGTGACTTGACACAT